>BGPR01010717.1:0-51375 GCA_013235015.1 Araneus ventricosus
TATATATATATATATATATATGTATAACGCTTTTTCCCATGTTATCTTGTGAACACGATAACTGGAGTAATTTTGATGTAAATTTAACCAGCTTGGGATATGTTGTAAAGATAGTGAAAATCTCGGTCGAGTTCGTAGATGGGCTATCCAGCCCAAAGGGGGTGGAAATGGTGGGGGGTGGAAATTTTCTTTTTCTCATAATTCCTTTAGAAATGAAAATAGAAAGAAAATTCAAGTTAGGCAAATTATTGCCTTATCATAACGAACAATTTTTGTATTTAAACTTTTTCGATAGCTACAATTGCTTAGAAGTTATGAGCAGAAAAGTGATTTTCCCACCCTTCCCCTCCTCTCCCCCTAACTTAAAGTACGTTTTAACCTAAGCATGTTACCTCTTGTTGGAAAGCTCTCGTCATTTGCAGTTTCTTCCACCCTCTTTCATTCTTGTAGCTCCAATACTTATGAGAATAGAGTACAAAATGTTCTTTTCCTTATTATTTGTAGTAGAGAAGTATATGCATAACGCTTTGGCCCGTGTTATTTTGTAAACACAATAACTAGAGTAATTTTGATTAGATTTTAACTGGCGACGGATATGTTGTAAGGACGGTGAAAATCTCTGGCGAGTTCACAGATGGGCTAACCAGCTCAAAGGGGGTGGAAATGGTGGGGGACTGAAAATTTCATATTCCCATAATTCCCTTACGATTCAAGATAGAAAGAAAATTCAAATTAGGCGAATTATTGCCTTATCACAACAAACAACTTTTGATAGCCACAATTTCTTAGAAGTTATGAGCTTAAAAGCCATTTTCAGTCCCCCCCCCAACTTTTCATTTCCCCATAGCTCTGTTACGACTAAAGATAGAAAAAAATTTCAATTAGGCGAATTATCACCCTATGATAACAAACAACTTTTATACTAAAAGTTTTTTGTCTGCTAGAATTGTTTATAAGTTATGAGCTGAAAAGCGATATTCAATACCCCCCGCCCTCCAACTTATCATTTCCCCATAGCTTTGTTAAGATTGAAGATAAAAAGAAAATTTCAATTAGGGGAATTATTACCTTATCATAACAAACTACTTTTATATTGAAAGTTTTTTGACAGCAAGAATTACTTAGAAGTTATGAGTTCCCATCAACCGCTTTCACTTTTTATACGGTATAATATATAATTAATATATGACTAATTAATTTATAGTTAATATCTTTGTTAAATTTTGTTAATTATAACTGTTAATTGATATACCTGGCTTTGCTCCGGATTAAAATGTTTTCATGTTTAATATTTTCAATGTAAAAATTACTATTGTATAAATATTATAATACTCAAATTCCTTTTCTGATCTAAATCGCTTTCAAATAAAACGAGAATATCAATTCAACCAGACGATTTTTAAAAACATCCGTTTTCTTCATACGTTATTATTTGTTATATAGGTACTTCAAATTTTGTTAACAATTACTAAAGTCAATGAAAGGTTTTAATGAATATTTTGAAACAATTAAATTAACTATTTAATTATTCATTAATTTAAAGCGTGAAAAGAAATCAATAGCTGGTCCCGATATAAATTGTTAAATCGTCTACTTTTAAAATTTTCTTTTAGCATTCTTCCTTCTGGAAACAGTTATTCGTATTATTTTTGATCAACAAGAATATTGTTACGAATTCAGTTTAAAATGAATTTTGAAAAAAATATTAAAATGAGAGAAACAAATTTATGGAAATGAAAGACATCGCGGAAAAACGCCTTGCTTAATTTTTAATTAAGTGAAATTTTAAGCATATTTTAGGCTCTGAAAAGTTGAAGGTGACCTTTCTCTTTTCTTAAATAAAAAGTTTGATTGAAATCAGTCCAGTGGTTTAGGCGGAAATGTGGAACATACATACATAGCCACAGTGACTTTTATTTAAATTAATATAATTATTAGACAATTATAAGATAAAGATTTCTGGCATATAGTATGAGCCATGAAAAAGATTTTAGTGAAGTTTTGTAACAATTAATTTTTAACTTTAATTAAGTAAATAGTTAATTTTAATTAATCAAATAATTTTAATAGTTAATTTGATAATAGGTTTTTTGACAGAATACTTTAATTTGATATTTAACTAAACATGGCGGGACCACGATTTGTTTAATAAAATCAATATAAAGTAGCCAAAAACGATAGATATTTAAATAAGAGTTTCCTTTATCCTTTTTCCATTGAAAAATATCTCCTTAACTTTAAAATTGTTTGGGATTTTCTGCCTGAGTATTTGGTTTTAACTGTCGATGGAGATTTAAGTTTACTGTTCAAATTGGCTGCATTCATATCCTATGCTTTAAAAACACGTATTAAATTTGCCACACACAATGTTTAATAATTTTATTCTCTTATATATTAAGAATTTAGTGACTATTATCTCTGTAACCAGGGAGTTCTCTAAATGAGCCCATTTTAGTAGTATTTAAGTGTTACCATGTCATGTGATTTTACCATATGACAAAGTAATGTTCGCACAATTACATGGTAACCTAGATTAAATAAACTAATCTAGAGTCTTTCTTCATTCGTGCCAAGAGTCAATTTCTTGTTACTGTTTCAGATAGGCTGGCTTAATGTTATCTAGGAGATATTTGCACTGCTGAGATGTTTATTTCTTTATGACTCCTACCTGTTGAATGATTATGTGTTGAGATATAAAAAAATTGACCAATGTACTGACCGATAAATCTATCATAAATTTTTGGGATGAAAAATGGAATGATAAAACCTTGATATAGCAAAAAATTAAATGACATGAAAACACAGAATCACAGCGTAAATATTGCAATGTGTAGAAACAATAAAGTCATTGGCTATGTCTGTATTGATCAATATGTAATATTTCATGACTTTTGTAACATTAACGTAAAGGAATCTACCTTTGCCTTCAAGCTTGCCGAAAAGGGAATTTTTTTTTATTTTAAGTAACCATCATGTACTGTTGGGATAATAGGATATTTCTTTTTTATGTGAGTTTTCTTTTCTTTAATTTTTCTCTGATTACGTTACAAATCAGCATGATTTATACAGAGTAATCCTGGTCTATATTTTCTTCCAAAGCGGAAGTCGCACGTGACTGACCAAATACAAAGATATTGTATATTTATAATTTTATTTTAGCTTTAATACACTCATAATGGATAAATGGCTAAAAATTGCCATTAGCGTCCAGAAGATGAAAAGAATGACAATACTTATGAGAATGATGGGCCAACTTATAATAAACGTAGAAAAATTGTCGATGAATCCAATGGAACTGTTTCTACCTCAAAAAATATGAAATGAAATGTGTTATCTAATAAAAAATTGAAAAAATATCAAGAAGAGTTTATTAAATATGGATTTACATATTGCGCTTTTAATGGGGAAGAACATCCATTGTGTGTTAACTTCAGGGATAAATTGGCAAATAAAAGAATGAAACCTGTTAAATTAAAAAGACAATGGAAACCAAGCATAAAGATTTAGCAAAATATCTGAAAACGAGCTTAAAGCATGAAAAATCAAAATGTATTTTTGAAAAAATACACTACAATTCCTGAGAAGGCTTTACGGACATCCTTAGAAATTTCATATTTAAGATGGAAAAATTTAAAACCGCACGCAATTGGAGAATCACTCATTCTTCCTTCAGCAATTAAAATGACATCAATTATGCATGGAGAAAAATATGGTAACGATTTAAAAACGATACCATTATCAAGAGAACCGTTTCTCGCCGAATTTCCGACATTTCAAGCAGTATAGTCGATAGCAGTTAAATCGATTAAAAAACTCTCCTGTATTTGATTTACAACTTGACGAAACTACTGACATTACTAAGCTGTCTTAATAATTGTTTATGTAAGAAACGTTTATGAAAAAAACATATGAAAAGATTTTTTATGTTGTAAAAAATTGGAAGGAAGGAAAACAAGAGAGAAAATGTTTGAAATTATTAATAGATATTTTCAAACAAATAACCTTACCTGGACACGCTGTGTCGCGATTTGCATTGATGGTGCTTCAGCATTAACAGGTAGTAAATAAGACAAAGAGGGTTAATAAAGAAAATTGCCCCCTATAGAGTTCAACCATTGCATGATACATAGAGAAGCTCTTGTTGCAAAAGACATTGATGAAAAATTGCTTGATATTACAGGATTAATTAATTAGATTAAAAGCAACAGTCTAAACAGTCGTCTGTTTTCGATACTCTGTAATAAGATGGGTTCTGTGTACAACACATTATTACTGCATACCTAAGTCCGGAAAAATACTGCGACGCATTTTCGATTTCAGAAATGAAGTTTAATTTTTTTTTAAAGAAAAGAAACATATATTAGCAAGTTTATTCATTAATGAAGATTGGCTCGGGTAACTCAATTACATGGTTGACATTTTCGAAAAATTTGTGTTGTTGATGATCCCCGAAGATCAGCAGAGCTATATCAGGTCCATGAGCTTGTGCACCCCAAAGAAATCCAAAGTCAATAGAGGATTAGAAACAAGATCCGGTTTGGAAAGCCCCAGGCATGCAAGAATATGATCAGGTGTGGCCTGTTCTGCAGTACATTTTGGGCAGATCTCAAAACACTTAGAATTATCAGAGAAAGTCAAACTTCTGATATGCCCACTAAGGAAGAGAGTAAGAGTTGTTTGGTCGCGTCTGTTGCAGTCAATTGATAGACAGCCGCCTGGTCGAGAACCTTGATACCAATGTTGCTCCGGTGGAATGAGCCAGATAGTTTTATTCCTGCTTTTAGCTCTAGAGAACAGCTCCAAGTAGGCGAGAGGTGCAGAAGGCACTGAAGCATCATCAGCACCTGCTTTAGCAAGTGCATCTGCAATCTTGTTACCTTGGATGTTGACGTGAGAAGGAATCCACTGCAGGTAAATCCGGTAAGATGCTGAGAGACTTTTAAGTTTTTTAAGAATATTCATTCCTATATTATCTCTTACTCTATGCCAATTGGCCAAATGTTGGATAGAACTTCTGCTATCTGTTAGTATCCAAATTTCATTACTGCAAGAGAAGGATGAGAGTGAGTCAAGGCCTTCATCTATGGCTATTAGTTCACTGCGAAAGACAGAGCAGAAATCGGGATTCCTCCTCTGAATTTTTAACTCTTGATTATGTGTTTTAATATAAATCCTACTGCCCGTACAGTCACTATCATTCCTGCTACCATCAGTGTACACCTTGACTGCATCTACTGGAATTTCATTAATTATTTCAAGGGTCAGTTGGCTTAAACAAGTGAGATGGTCTTTTTGCTTATTAACTTGAACAGGAAGATTAGTATGGAAAAAAACACCAGGCAGACCCACCGAGGGGTCGATGCTCTGCGTCAAGTGGTGTTGCTCCATTGTGTTGGTGATTAAATTGCATGAGGTTACTTGGATAAAAGGGCTATCCCAGATAGCACGTAAGTTTGCAGCAAGTTTGATTTTGACTTGTCATGGCAAAATTTGACGCGTCAAACTTGAATCGAACTTGTAGCAAGTCCGATGTGACAAATAGCGCCACCTCCTTTGCAAATCAAACTTGCTGCAATTTTGCAAAACAAGCTTCCTGCAAAGATAGCACAATAAAGAGATAATTATCTTTGTCTCTCTTTTAAAAAACATCCGATTTTTAATAGCATCTTCTAGACCGTAATTCTTTTTTATTAATTCAATAAATCAATGATAATTTGTGAAAAAAAATAACTCTTTTATAAAAAAAAATTTTGAAACATTTTCCATCTTTTTACTAAATATATCACTCTCACTTTAAAGAAAACTATATCGCCTTTTTCTTAATGTTGAAATTTTAACGTTTATAAACAAAATTAAATCTAAAAAACAGTCAGTGTTTGTTGAACAATAATAACTAGACATTTTGTCCCATTTTAAAGTAATTACTTTTGAACTCTAATTTCATAATTTATTCTACTAGCAAAACGTAGTTATTAGCAAAAATCGCTCTCTCTTTGACTTCAAATCATATTCTCAACTCAAACAATTCATGAAATCCAGAAAATAGTTAAAAATAAATCGTATACGAATCGAATCGAACGATGTAGTAGCGAAATCTATCTTCTCCTCTCAGAGTTCAGTTGGCTCAATGGTTAGCGTCTCCGCTTCGGAACCGGGAGATCGCGAGTTCTATCCCGGGTTGTGTTTCGTACTCTGTTTTTGCAATAAGTTTGCACGGCAAGCTTGCTGCAAGTTCGTTTCATGGTGACTTCGGAGCTCTTGTTAACTTTCTGCAAGCTTGCACTCTTGTCATGACAAATTTGTGGCAAACTTGCACTCTTGTCATGACAAATTTGTGGCAAGCTTGCTGCAAACTAAAATTGCTATCTGGGATTCCTCTCGAGTCTTTGGTTATTACACCAATCTTTCAAGTACGCAGAAATACGATTTCGAGAGTCAAGGCTGTAGAGTTTGTTATAATATTTAACTAAATTTGGTATTCTTCTAAGACTCAGAGGTTGCAGATTTGCTTCGTAAAGTACAATGTCTTTGGGGCAAGAGTTCCGAAGACCAGTAATAATTCGAGCAGCACTAAGCTGAACCCTTAAAAACTTAACGATTTGAATTTAAGTCTACAGGGAGAGAGTACAAGCATTTTAGCATCGAGTAGTAAAATTGAAGCTTTTAAGAATAAGCTGAAACCTTGGCAAGGAGAATTGAACAAAAGCAACAGACATGTTCCCATGCTTTTCAGAATTTACTAAAAAATAATATAGATTTCTTGTTATTTATAAACATAATTTCCTGTCATATGATCTGGATCAAATTGGGAGAAAACTTTTCGAAATGGTTTGAAAAATTTCCAGAAAATGAATAAGATTGGATACGTGATCCATTTTCTTTTGATATTTTTTAATCCAATATACCTTTAAATGAAAAAACAACAGTTAATTGAAGTTCCAAGTGACGAAACACTGAGCATTCAATTAAAGTATCCAACTATCCAAAAGTTTTGGCTATCGATTGGAAACGAATATGCCGATTTGAAGAACAAAGCAAAAAGAAGAAAGAATTTTGATTCAGTTTGCATCAACCTACTTATGTGAGACTTGCTTTTCAAAATTAGTCGCCATTAAAACAAAATATCGAACACGATGACTTACGGCTTGCGATTTCCAATACAGATCCGAACATGGAAGCAATCATGAACTCTTTGCAATCGTATACCTCACATTGAATTCTTATGATGTATTCCTGTTATTTTGTTGGTAAATGTGGAGTTTACGGTACACACCTGTTTCTTGCCAATTTTTCTTGGTGCAATTTCATTTTCCACCGCCAAATACTGTTTGGGATGTGCAGTGTGATTTTTATTGCTCTCTTTCGCATGCTTCACCTGAAAATGAGAGATTGAGCACACAATGCCTGCAGCATTTTCATCATGCCGCAGGCAAATTTTTTTAACTTAAAAAAAAAAAAACATAAGCGGCTTCGCTTTCAGCATAGCAGGAAACTAATAGCTTCGCTTTTTCATTGAATATTAGGAATGTAGGTTTTTTAAAAAAAATTCCAAAAACTAGAATACCCTCATGCAATGCCTGCAGCATTTCAAGTGTGTACCGGGCAAATTTTTGAACTTGAAAAATATCAGCGGCTTCACTTTCAGCATAGCAGAATACTCATAGCTTCGCTTATTCATTGAGAAATGAAACACACAGAATAACATACTCGGTACTGAACCGATATTCAATCCGAAGAATTCCAAACAAAGTTGTATTCGAATTTATCGACCAATCGCATTGAAGAGTTGAACAAAACAGTCCAATCAAAACGTGGCACAATATAGCCTGATGAGCAAAACACAAGTGAAAAGATCAATTTGTGTGCATGCGCACTTGTCACTCATTAAAAACATCTAGATGCATCCAAAACAAATGTTCTCTCATCACTGTTCTTGGTGGCAAAGAGTTGCCGATTGTAAGAGGAACAAAGTGTGTACTGTAAACTCCACATAAATGATTTTGTTGTATTCAGTTGTTTAGATCCTTTCAGGGATGTAGTGGAGCCAGAATGCCGTTCTGGCACTGCCTTTTTCATGAGAAATAAATAAGAAATTGTGAAAACGTCCTTAAAACAGAGTGATTTTTGTCAATCAGGTTTTGATTGATTGATTGATTGAAATGTGGAGAGATGGGATTTTTAGCAACAAAGGCCATTATCCCCTAATGCCAAAGCGAGGGTTAGAGCATTCTGGCACTGCTTTTAGAGCATCCAAGCATTGCTTATTTTGTGACTACACCACTGAATCCTTTTTATAGTTTTATTAAGTTGGAAGTTTTTCAGTTCTTTTGATGTTAAATATTACAAACCATAATATGTGATGTTGAATATTCCAAATACAAAAATTAATAATTTAATTGATAATAAGGAGACCATTTTAAACTACATCAAGTAATTAAAATCAATGGTAGGATTTGTGATGAGTTGTCTCAGCAAATGGCTTTTATAACTATGCTTTGAAATGTTTTAAGCTATTCCCGTAGTTATGTGTTAATGCTTTGCTGCACTTAGTAAACTAATATCATAAGCCATAATTATGTCTTTTTTCTGTAAAACTTGATATTGATAGGTATCAAATGTATAATTCCATAACTTTTTCAATTTCATCAAACAATATACACATCCATACAAATTGTTAGGTAGATTCCTTATAGGAACTCTACCTTGTAATGGTTCTCATGACGCGACTTCCTGAAAATTTCTATAGATCTTCATCAATCATGACCCCTAAGACCCAAAACCACCCTTCGTTCAAAAGTTTATATATATATAAACATGCATATGTATATGTATGTATGTATATATATATGTATAACGCTTTGCCCATGTTATCTTGTGAACATGATAATGAGTAATTTTTATTTGACTTTTAACCGGCATTGGAGATGTTTTAAGGATAGTGAAAATCTCGGCCAAGTTCATAAGTAGCTCAAAGGGATGGAAATGATGGGTGTTTGAAATTTTAATTTCCCCATAATTCCTTTACAGTTGAAAATATAAAGAAAATTCAAATTAGGGGAATTATCGCCTTATCACAATGAACAATTTTTTTATTTAAAATTTTGTGATAGCTATAATTTCTTAGAGTTGATGAGCTGAAATGTATTTTTCACATACCCCCTTAAATTAAAATTTCCTTTGAACCTATGCATGTTACACCTTGTTTAAAAGCTCACATCATTTGCAGTCTCTTCCACCTTCTTTCATTCTTGCAGCTCCAAGCATAATTAAAATAGGGGATGAAATGTTCTTTACCTTATGTCTCCAAACAAAAAGAATCTACATTCTTTGCAAGATTGTTTTTTCTTTCCTCCCCTATCAAATCATTCTAGGCTTTACACTCTTAGGATAGGTGGGTCATTTCGTGGCACATTTCAACAGATTTTGGCTTTCTTTGAAATGCATAATTTGACCTTTTAGTTATGATCAGGAACTCTGATACAAACTGACTAAGATTCTATTGTAACCAATGGTGCTAAATACTGAAATAAATAAACATATATATATATTCTACAAAAATGAAGTTATACTAAAAATTGTTGAAATGTGCCCCCCCTTCTCCCCTATGGGTTAAAATAAAAATAAAGTGTTTTTTCCACCATGACTCATTAATGTTGAAAAACTCAAAATGAGAATTTCAGTCATCCAAACTGAATACATATCATTTTGCCACATTGTCATTTCTGAATTTATAGTATTCACTATCTTGCACTGTTATTTTTGAAGTGATTAGTCAATCAAGGTTGCAACCTTTTTTTTGTTGTTGTAAATACAGCCTTTCAATATCTGGGTATTCTTTTGTAATCGCCCTGTGTTTTGAATAAAATTTGGGTATGACTATAATATGTGGTTCTAAAGGGTGATTAAAAACACTAATTTAAATAATTTATATTTTCAATGAAATTTTAATAATTTTAAATATATTTTTTAAGACAAGTTTTAAAATATAAATGCTTATTTCTCTTACTAATAGCAGATAAATTTCTTTGGGGATTAAACAAGGCATTTAAGATAACAAAATAATTACTATTCTTATATATTAGATTTAATTTCTTAAAAATCACTCTGCTTTTTATCCTGCAGCTTCAGGACCAAATTGAACCAATTAGTTTTCAGTGACCAATTTCTTCATTTATCATCTTCAACTTCTTCAACAAATTTGTATGGCTTAGGGGAACAAAAGGAAGGTCTTCTTCGATCCTTTAACTGGATAAGATATACAATATTTAGCCAAGGAGATCTGCCAGTGGTAACTTACTATGAATGTAATATTTTCGTTAGTGTATTATACTGACATATTTTTGTATATTTTCAAGTTATTTATTTTCAATTCATAAATAAATGCATCCATTTCTTTAACTCCCTAACTGCCATGGGGCATATTTATATGCCATTGCAAAATGTCTTCCTTTTAAAACTGTAATTATACATATAACTACGCCTACTGCATGCAACTGACCTTGAACGGGTGTGTGCGTGGGACATGACCATTTCTTAAAATTGGGGGGGGGGGGGATTTTTTTCCTGGGTAGGATCGCTTCATTACGTGGCGGTGCGGAAAATAGTGGCAATGGAGAGCGACTCGTGTAAGATTTTGGTGGCAGTTAAGGGGTTAATTTCATCTGTTTTTGCATATGTCTTTTGGAAGTAGTGCTAGTTAGGAATATTTAAGAGTACTATCAATTTGCTCTTGGTTTACTCTTTAAATGTTACAAAAACTTTATATCCAGTAGAGTTTTATATTTGAATTTTTTAGTTTCTAGTTATTAGATAGCAAAGTCTTAATTTTTTTAAATGCATGTAAAGGCCTTTAAAGTATTGGAACTGTTTTTCAGAAAAAAAAGTCTCTGATTGTTAATAATAAGCAACTTAAAAATAATTAATTAGTTGTTCTTTCTCTTTAATAAGTGGTAATTACATCAGAATATCAAAAATTCTGAGTATTGAAAACCCATATCCATTGGCAGAAACCAATTTAAGATTTGTATTTTTGGTATAATCAAAAATTATTATTTGCAATGACAATCTTCCTTTTTCTTAAACAATCTTAATTACTTTTTACTTTCTCATATATGCAACATACGAAGAGGAAATACTGTAATTGTCAAAAAATTCTACCTAAAATTGTGGATAAACCTCTAGTTTTGCACCTCTCTGAGTTTTTTTTTTAAAATTCTAGAATTATGTCTGTTTGTCCATGTATATGTGAACACTATAAATGAAAAATGCAACAAGCTATATAGATGAAATTTTGCATGTGTTCTTTAGATTAAAATAGTAGATATTTAACAAATTTTGAACCTTATCTATCAATGGGAACACTATCTTTCTATATGTGAACACAAAAACTCTTATCACTTCACATCTATTTGTAGAAGTATAGTAGAAAGTCAAATTTTTAAAATTAAGTTGCATAAATAAAATCACACTAGTTATTAAATCAATTAGTAATTGTAATAATATTTTTGTGTTAAATTTACTGAGTGTGCTTTGATATTCATTAATCCGGATAAATTAAATGGAGATGAATGATGAGTTGATGCTATAATGATGTAATAGAAGTTATTAACTACAGAAATAAAAATAATCTTTGTTTTTAGTTGGGTTCACCTTTCTTAATACTTAAATATAAAAATTTTAATGCTTTGATGTATATTTTAAAAATGCATTTTATTTTTCTTATTTTTGAAAGCCACACAGAAACTTATATGGTAGTCATCCTTTCTATTTGGTTTTGGAAGATGATGGCAAAGCTAATGGAGTCTTCTTATTGAACAGTAATGCTATGGGTAGGTTATAGACAAAAGACTATTGTATGTAATTTTTGTAACATTATTTAATCATAGTATGTAACAGTAAGTGTGATAAGTGTTAAAAACTAAGCTAGTAACCACAAAGAATTACTGTGGCTTATCATGAGGTTATATCATTTGTACATAAAGACCAGACTGCTGCAACAGCAACACAGTAACAAGGATACTGTTTAATAGACCCTGTAACATATTCATTGAGTGGACCCCTGCTGATGGGAAAGGTATGCTAATTGCATTCCTAGATGTGTAGGGGGTGAACCTCCCAGTCTGCATGTGATTGGTAATGCACTGTGTGTATGCAAGACAATTCTGGGATGGTTCCAGACTATTTTCCAAACCATAATTGAGACTGGACATCAATGCCCGAGATGGATTCTGGCAGACTTTGACCAGACGTGTGTCCAGCAGGCACTCGGCCATGAAATATGCAGTATCTAATCTCTAAATATATTGAACCTATTAATGGGAACAGTATCAGAACTATTATCCCTGATTCATATTTTTCCTGTATATTTCATTATTAAACTATTATCCCTGATTCAATACTGTGTAGTGAAAAGTGATACATACTTCTGTAGTTGAAACTTGAACTCCAGTGAATCCCAACCCCATTAAAGCAGGGAGTCCAAACTAAATTCGCCAGTCACATTTTTCAGATTGGGACTGTTAACCAGACCAGAGCAATTGATATGTTACCAGGGGAACCTGGTTGATAAATTGAACTAGTAAATAATGTAATATGAAATTTCTACTCTGTTTTAATTGAAACTGTTATTAAATTATTAGATACAGTTCATAATTATGAAATTATTAATGCAGAGTTTCACAACTTTTAGGTTTATTGTTTCCACTTTTTCCCAATAAGCAAAATATTTTGTAAATGAAATACTTTTTCACTGTCTGAAAAAGCACAAATTAAAAGGCCTGTGAATGTTTATCAGTTCTTTCAATGAGAATTATTTTTAGTGTTCATTGAAACTTTGTTAAGAAAAATTCACTTGTATCTTATTAGTAAATGAAAAAATATCAGCTGTACTAAAAAATCCATTCATATTATCATTCGTAAATGCTTATTTTCAATGTGCTCTTGCGCTTATTATTTTGTAATTGAATAACAAATTTGCATTTATATTCCATAATTCATTTGCCCTTGCACTTATTTTTGATTGAAAAATATTTCAAATATTTTTTCGCCAATGATTAAATCTGTGCTGTGGCGAAATTGTAGAGGATATATGCCTTTCATATTGTGGATTAAAAATAACCTGCACAATGAATCAAATAAATCAAGAAATTTATATGTATATTATCTGAAAACCCGACGTTGCTCGGGATCCATATTTTTTCATATACCGACTTCCTGTTGTTTTCTTTTTTCCTAAAAATAATTGTCACCAACTTTCCCCAACAAACGTAAATCTTCTTTGAATATTTTCTTTTTGAATTAAAACTTTCAAATATAGACTTTTTATCACCTTATAACAGTATGATTTGAATGAAAATGCAAGAAAATTCAAAAAAGAATATTTATTTTAAATTATATTTAGTTAAATAACTAATACAGTTTTACAATGTACAAATATACTTATACTGTATACCTTGGTTACTGCAAAGCTTCTAAATAAAATGTTTTATAAATCAGATAAAGAAAGTCAAAATTGCTCAAGAACAATTCTCACTCAAAAGAATTTTGCTGAATTGAAAAAGAAGACTTTTAAGCTCAGTTAGGGGAATAAAAACTAAATACAAATACTCTCTATTAATACTATAAATAAAGTAAAACTGAAATTCACATTGCGTAGTAACTAAACTAACGTCATTGGATATTTCAGTGCATATTAAAAGCTACAAAATAAAAATGGAAGTTAAGTGCATGCTACAAAATAACAGCGGAAATAAGATGTCTACTTTGACCAAAAAAGACAATATTTTCTTAGCTTTAACAGTAGTAAAAACACGTGAATAAAGGATTTGATGTAACAATATATTAGTTTAAATTTCATTTTATAACAATAAAAGCATTGTTGCAATTTGAGGTTAAAGTTGATTTTGAAACGTTAATTACAGTTAGAGAAATAATTGTACTACAATTAATTTGGTATCATTAAAAAGGTAATGTTTTTGTTTTGCTCTTTAAGGTGATGTAAAAATAATTTTCGTACCATAAGTATTTCAGAAGTTATTGACGAAAAACCTCTAAAAAATACCTTAATTTACATTATTTAATTAAATAAATAAAAATCTAATTCGATTTTCAAAATAATTTTTACTGCGTTAGCTCCCTCTTGTACTAATCCATCACTGAGCAAAATTGGGTCACCATAAGTTCAGCGGTGTGGGCGTGCATAAAGAACCAAAAAACGAACACACAAGCACACATATACTTTCCTCTTTTTTTATATATTTTGAATAAATTAAATCTACTCTTCATTTTTTGTTTTTTTCTTTTAAATATTTCTTTTTGTATTTTATTGGCTTGTGTATTATGCCACAAGTTTGTCTATTTTTACAGGTCCCAATCTCAATTTTATTAAAAAATCTTCCATGTAAGTATATCTGATGCATTTTAAATCCATGGGGCTCAGATGTCCTCTCATTAGTCAGGTGTGGAATTTTGGAGAGGGGGATGCCAGCTTAATTGTCATCTTCATCATCTCGCCACAGTTCAAAATTATGAGGTCTTCTTAAAATAGCCTACATGTTGCCTCAAAATGGGCTATTGTTCTAATTAATCAATGGTTCTTTCATATGTGAATTAAGGACAAACAGTGTTTTAAAATATCATAAAAATCTTATTTTTTTAACATTAAAAGTAATGATATGCATGCATTTTCCCTTTAATAGATGCTGTTCTGCAACCTGCACCTGCAATAAGTTTACGTCCAATTGGTGGAATATTAGACCTTTTTATTATGCTGGGCCCTACCCCTGCAGATGTTGTTAAGCAATACACTGGTATTGTTGGTCGCCCTTTCATGATTCCATATTGGAGTTTAGGTTTCCATCTCTGTCGATATGGATATGGCACCTTGAATAAAACAAATGAAACATTGCAGAGAAATTTAGATGAAGGCGTTCCCATTGTAAATAACTAATTCCTTTTTTTACTGAATTTTGTTTCTGTCCTATATTTACTGTCTTCGAATTCTAAAAATATTTTATGTATTTAGAATAAGATTAATTCAGTTTTTGTTTCCCTAAATCTCAAATAGTTTTGTTGCCATTTAATGAAAATTCTACTTTAAAACCAATATGAAGATTTCAATTCACTCAGTGATAATAAAAATTATTCAGAGCAATTACTTTAAAAATTAATCATAAATTTAATTAAGATTTATTAACTAAATTTAATTAATTATAAATTAAGATTTGCTTTTTATTCTAATATAAATTATATGAAACACCACTACTATTAATCTCAGCATCTTAAGAGATGTCTAGATTATTAAAATTAGCCATTTATTATGGTTCATTTTCTGAGAATCGGATCCAATAGAATTGCTTAAAAGTTCTCCATTGATTAGGATTACCTCTGCTGATTGTAAATGAAATGTGTGTCAGTTGTGAAATGTTACATGAAGTAATTGATAGCTATTTTAAAGTAAAATATTGTATCATTTATTATACTGAAGTTTTATATTCTACTTTTAATGTTTCTTTCATTCAATTTTTTAAATAAAAGGATTCAATAAAAAAACAAAGCAATAAAGAACCATCATTATCTTTTTCCTTTTACTGCATTAGAAGTACGAATAAAATTCATCTGAAGGCACTATACTTTGTTAAATCAAATTACTAGTAAATAAGAGAAATTTAAGTTATGTGATTATGTAGTGTTTATATGTACATTTCTATTAGTGTAATGCACATTAAATATCACAAACAGTGGTAGCTCAGATACATTGCAAAAGTTGCATAGATCTAAGTTGTAGGAAATTTTATGGTGATTATTTTGGTATATAATGATGATATACTAAAAATAGATAGTTTTTGAGTTATAAGCAAAAACTGGGGAAAAAAAACATTTTTTTTCATATTTTTGGTTATAACTAAAATTCTAACAAAAAATTTTGGTGGCTAACCTCAGATTTGTCATCAGCACGCCCAAAAACATAAAGGAGAAAAAAATTACAACTCCTCCAGAATTTGATTTTAAAAACTACTTATTGATTGGACTACTGCGAGAAAGAGAAAAAAAAAGCCAAATGAGAAAGATAAAGGTGGAATTCGCACCAAAAGAGAACTGTGAAAATCGCAGCTCGAGTGCATCTAATTTCAAAAGGAGAAAGGGTTGCTTTTTTCTTCCAGCTGAACTCTCCTTGTTGCTCAGTGCGCAAATTTTGATCCTTAGGAAGGGCAAAACTCTATGCGCTTTGGTTTGTCTCTCTCTTAATTCTTGAATGATTTTCCGTCTTCCTGTTATGTTTTTTTTTATTACTTTTTTTGCCATTTTTGTTGATAATTGAACTCTCAAAGTGGAAAAGTAAACCAATCAGAATAAAAACGAAAATACAAGCTTTTAAAATAATTTCAGGGGGTTTGTAGCCCTTATGGATGAGCTGCTACTGATCACAAATAAATTTATTTTATTCAATATTCTCATATAGCTTAGAAAATTGAATTTATTAAAAATCCTGAATTCTGTAATTGTGTTATTTATAAAATAATATATATTGTATTGGGCACATTTTTATTTCTTTCATAAATGACATGTGTATTATAGGAAACTTGCATTATTTAAAAAGTTTTTAATGGAATTTTGAATTAAAAAAAAATATTCTATTAAGTCTTATGCTATTATATTCGGTGATCATTCATATTGAAGGCATGTAGAAAGCTACCAGTGATCACATTATTGGTAAATTGTATAATTCTTATTTCAATGTGTCTTAGTATTATAAGAAGAGCTCCAAGAAATTAAATAACTTGTATAAATATTAAATTCCTATAAATTCTGTTGAAATGCATCATTTACTTTTATATTCATTAGGGTAAAATTCAGAACTATTTTACTGAGTGTAATAATACACCAAGTGTAATGATGCATAGCTTCCCCCATAATGCCAGTTTGAGTTGTCACTGACTGTAATTAATACCATTATATCTCTGAAGCAATGACTTTGCAGAAATAATGAGTTGAAATATTTCTTTTTTTTATTTTTAGGATGTCCAATGGCATGATATTGATTACATGAATAGATATTTGACTTTTACTTATGATCCTGAAGACTTTTCTGATCTCCCTGAATTTGTTAATGATCTCCATTCAAAAGGAATGCATTATGTGGGAATGTTTGTAAGTTTCTAAACAGTTATTTTTGCTTTTCTTTCTTTTTTATATTTTTTTAAACTATGAAGAGTAGTTATTTGTTTTGTTGGTACTATACATCATATATTACTAAGCTCTTCATATATTATTATGCTTTTAAAGTGGCATATATTGTACAAAGTTGAAAAAAAAATTGATATTTATATTTGACGAAGGTACTTTTCCAAGTAGCTCATGCCAAACATACATATTGGTGTCGAAGTGCACCAAGTATCACATTTTTTTCTTGCTAAGTTTTTAAGAAATATCATGTTTTGCAGTGTACGATTGTTATATTTAGCACATTTGGTGTGACCCGTGGCTGTTTTTGAACTAACAGGAAAGGGCCCAGAAAAATATCGGAGGCAATGAAATGAAATTTTAAGAGCATGAAATGAAGTTAAGATTATTAAAATGATTTATGTCATAATTATAGAAAAAAATTAGTATTATTTTTATAAATCTAAGACAATTTTTTACTTAAAATAAGTAATTTCGTTGTGCTTTTATTTGCAATGCTGATATTCTCATATTGATCAATGTACATCTTTGCATATTATTTTAACTACTTGTTCTATAGTCATTTTTTTTTACTTATGATTCAAAAGAGAATTATTTTTCCTATACATAGATCATGATAAATAAAAATAAGTCTTCTTAAAAGTTTCTTGGGAAAGAAAATAGAAGCTTGACATCACATGTTCAAGGAATTTTTGTTGAATAGTGAATTAAAAGAATATCATATATTTATTGCATATCCTGTATTTTGACTGGTGTGTAGTAAATACATGGCAAATCAGAAAATTTATCCCATGAAGTGTATATTTATTTTTTAAACAGAGAGAAGAGTTTAAAAATATATGCAACAAATTAATAAAAATAGAAAAAATAATGTGTAATAATTTATATTGTATGCATTAGTAAAGTTTTTATCTATAGTAGTTATTGACATATTCAGTGGTGGCTCATCAGTTCAGAAACAAGCAGTGTTGCAAAAGTTGTATAGGCCTAAGTTGTAGGAAATTTTGTGCTGATTATGTCGGTTTATAACGATGATATACTAAAAATTGATAGTTTTTGAGTTATAAGCAAAAACTGGGGAAAAATTTTCATGTTTTTTGGCCATATCTAAAATTCCAACAAAACATTTTGGTGGCAAACCTCAGATTCGTAATCAGCACCCCAAAATATATAAAGTAGCAAAAAATTACAACTCCTCCAGAATTTGATTTAAAAAACTATTTAATGAGTGAACTACTGAGAGAAAGCGGAAAAAAGCCAAATGCGGAAGGCAAAGGCGGAAGTGGCGCCAAACGAGAGCTGTTGAAAACCCAGCTCAAGGGCATCTTATTTTAAATGAAGCAAGGGTTGCTTTTTCTTACTACTGAGTACTGCTCTTTCCTCAGTGCACGAATTTTGATCCCTTAGAAGGGGCAAAACTCGATGCAGCTCTGGTCTGTCTCTTTCTTAATTCTTAGTCAATTTTCTGTCTTCCTTTTATGTTTTTCATTACTTTTTTTGTCATTTTCGTTGACCATTGAACTCTCAAAGTAGAAAAGTAAGCCAATTAGAATAAAAACGAAAATACAAGCTTTTGAAATATTTTCAAGGGGGATTGCACCCCTAATGGACAAACCGCCACTGGATATATGATTGTTTTATACCAAAATTTTGTATAATTTTTCTTTTGATTTCAAGTCTCCTGGAGTGTCTAATATAGAAGTTCCTGATGAGTATCCTCCTTATGATGATGCGGCAAAGGAAAATCTTTTCCTGAAGGATGTTAATGGTTCAGATATTGAAGCAAAGGTAGACACAACATTTCATTTACTTTGATATGTTTTTCTCCCATTAAAGAGAAAAACATGCTACAAAATCTTTTATCTCAATTATTCTGTGAATGAAACTAATTTCAAATATTACACCAGTCGAGTTGAAATCTGAATGATCAAACAGTATTTCGACAAGATTATTTCTAGTAATCACTTAATGTTGACTTCATTTTGAAGAAATTCTTTAGAATAAAATGTGAATTATAAAATAAATGTTGGTATTATTTTAGTGAATGGTCATTGGAGAGTGAAGTACTTTTCTAAATTCAGTTATTATCAATTTATTTTTACTGTTTATATGAAATTTGTTGGATATTATTGTCTTTTAGCAGTTAAAGCTGCTATAAAAAGATTTATTTAATTTGTTATGGTCATTAGAAAGAAATGCTTTTTGTAATTCACTTGCTCTCAACTTAAATTTATTGTTTCTTAGATGTAAAAGCCAAGTGTGTTTTGTTCTTCATAGTTATAAATAGATTGCAAGTACTCATACTTATTATTAAAAAAATACTTTTCTTCCATTAAAATCCTTTTTTAAACTATATTAGAGCTAAAACAAACTTCATAACTTTGAACCTTTAATCAGATGGTCAGGACAACACGTTAGATGAGGGACCCATACTTCCAAACTTCTTATTATATCTTCAGAAGTATAGAAAAAGTACAGTTATATTATTTTCTCTGTATCAATCAATATCTTAAAAACGGGGATACTATTTTCTTTAATAGGTTTTTTTCCTTTTTTTTATTTACCTAAAGTATCTTTATTGCACTAAAAATTGAGATGGACATGCATGAATCCATTCAAAATCTATACTTATAAAAGGCAATGTTTGCGTGTGCGATGTCCAGACGAATCTATCCATGGTTTCCACGCACCTGGAAAGTCAGGTAAAGTCATGAATTTGGATAATGGTTTAATTTTGTTATGCGAAGTCATGATTTTCAGAAAAAATTGAGTAAAAGTCATGAAAAACTATAGGCTGTCCTGGATTTAATAAGCTTTAATAGCCTAAGCTTTAATCGCTTAATAATAAGTTTAAGAAATTTATTTTATTTAAGGATTCTCTAGCTAAAAGAGCAGATTTTACTAGAATTGCAGATTGTTCTATTTTAAAATTTTGTGCTGTTTGATGGCTAGAAAACAGTGATTGCATAGCAAGAGCCATTGAAATAGTTGAGCCAGTCACGAAATATCTATTACAATTAAAACATACTGATAGCAAACTTAAGGCCTCTTTGAAAACTTCTATGAAAGATCCTTTCATAAAATGCAAACTTGCTTTCGTTAGGTCATTGTCAATATGAAACTTTTTTGACAAATTTTCAAAGTGAAAAAGTGTATGTGCCCTACTTGTATGCAGAATTGTCTCAACTGTTAGGAGGGATCATAAAAAAAATTGTCAAGACTGAAAAAATTGTTGAGGGCTCAGCATTGTTGAAACTTGACCTCAACTCTAAAGATAGTCTCTTGGAAGCTAAGAACATAGATATTGGCTTTGGAGCTAAAAAATACTTGAAAGAGTTAAAAATAGCTGACAAGACAAAGCTCTTTTTTTTCTGGACTGTCAGAAAATTTTGCAGAATTTGGCACAAAAAATTATTGATAAGAACCCACTCAAATATAAACTTATTAGAGGTTTATCCAGCTTGCATCCTTCTGTTATGTTGAATAATTCAAATATTGGGTTAACTCGGTTTAACATAGTTCTTGAATTACTACATAATGCAAAACAAATCACTGAGACAGTGGCAGGAAGAGGAAAAGACCAATATGCATCCTTTTGCTCTGTTGTCAAAGAAAGACATCAGGATGAGTTTGAAAATTTTTTGTCTGATGAGTGCAATCTAGAGCTCGATAACTTTTACTATGGATTATTGTCAAAGGAAAAAAAAAATGGGAAGATCTATGGCAGGTTGTAAAATTATGCTTTATATTCTCCCATGGAAATGCTTCAGTGGAAAGGGGCTTCTCTGTCAATAAAACAATGCTAGTTGAAAACTTGAAAAAGCAAAGTTTGATTAATCATAGACGAGCATACAATGGAATTAAATCTTTAGGAGGAGCTGAAAATGTCTCTATTACTAAAAGAATGTTGTTAGCTGTTCGTGGTGCGAAGCATCGGTATAGAGTGAGTTTAGTGAGGAAGAAAGATTATTTAGATAAAAAAGCATCAAAGACACAAGAAAAGAGAAAATTAGAAAATGAATTGCAGCAGTTATATAGTCAGAAAAAGAAAATCCGATTGGAAAAAGAGAAGGAAGAAATTGAATTGGAAGAAAAAATTCAAATTTTGGAGGAAAAGAGAAAATCCTTACTGTGAAGATACAAATTAAGTTGAAATATAAGAACTTTATATTGAGACATTACTTTTTGAGATTAATACAGAAATGTAAATAACCATTATTGTGATACATTAAATATTTTTGAAAAATCATCACAGTTGCATTATTTATTGCTAATTTTACTTTCTTATCATTTGGCTAAAGTTAATGAATTCAGATTGAATTAGAAAAATTTTGGTTGCATTTACAAAACTGCTATATGATTAAGCTTAGTTTAGATATGGAAATACAATAATTTATTTCTATGTGCACTAGTTAACTTTTTTTGCATTTACATGAGACGTTTAATTCGTATATACTTCAACTAAAGCATTTCTAAGTCATGGAAAATTATTGGCCGTAATCAGGGAAAGTCATGGAAATTCATGATTTTGTAACACTGTATTTTGGCAGATACCCTGTCTATCGCACTTACAGCCTTGAAATTTGTCACACAGGTAGTTTTAATGGCGACTCAATGCACCTTGAAGCCAGAATTTTAAAATTTAATTCAGAAAATGTTTTATTTAATATTTTCTATTGTTTTGGTTGATTTTTTGCACTAATTTCTTATTAGAATGGTTTAGGTTAATTGTACAAAAAAATTAGATACACCATCGGAAAAAGCACATGATTTCCATTCTAATGAAGTTAGTTTTGAATTTTTATCGTAATTTACTGAATTTTGAGAAATTTTAAAAAAATAGTCAGTTAAACCCTAAACACTGTTTCAAATTTCAATTTCTTGCATCTGCCGTTCTAATTTTGTTATCAATTTGAAATTTGTTGAAGTAATAAATATAATGTTTCTCCTTGATTTAAAATAGGAATGGTTAAAATTGAACAGTTGGTTGAATTTTAATTAATTTTTTTCTGAAGTGTTAAAAAATTTTAGCTTCAAAATTCTCTTCATGATTCTTCCTAATCAAGGTCGTGTGTCATATTTTCCCAACATGCATTTCATTGAAACCACGTGATGTCATAACCCCTTTGCTTCACGTCGAAAGATCATCCTTTTAATTTGTTTGTTTTTATACTGTTTGATAGTCGAGCATATAGCTGATATCCTTAGTTTGTGAAGACTAGAAAAAATGAAATGCGACTTCAAGGAGCTTTGTACATAATGTGGCTTCAAAGTTTAAACCCCTGAAGTGGAAGATTTCATCTCTCTTTTTTCTTCTTCTTCTCTGATTCATTTTGGATATATTTAAATACTATAGAAATTATATTTGTCTGTGTCTTTCAAGATGTATTGTTTCATTTGAAATCGTTTAAAATTTCATTCAGTTTTCATTCTTTAACATTTTACCTGGTTTGTAGAAATCAATCTTTTAAATTGTAAAAGTTTTTTTCGAAAATATTGGTTTATTTGGTACTGTGTACTGTTTTGCTACAGTTCAAATATCATTATCATGTAGAAAAATAAGCGGGAAAATCAATAATTTGTATCTTTTGTTTTCAAAACTTTTTCGTGTCATTTTGGGCGATTTTTTTTTTTTTTTCTTTTTTTTTAATATTTTGTTGAAGTCCTGATTCCATCGGCAATGCTGTGTGCGTACTACTAGTACAAAATATTTTAAGGAAGTAAAACAAAAGTTATTAATAGATTTTTGTATTCCTTTAATTATAATAATTATTAACTAAGTAATATAATTTGTTGATTTCAATAAAAAGAACTTTTTTTTCATTCCAATTTCTTTTTTAAAAAATATACAGTTTTTGAAAATAACATTTTTACGTTCATAAATTTTTGAAAAGCTTCACTAAGAGCCACTTCTTTATTCAAAAAAAAAAAAGATGTTTACAGATTTTAAGAAAATAAAAATTTCTTTTTCAGTATATATTTAATATATGCTAAAGAAAGGGAAAATTTTTGACTTTTTTTCCATATCATTTTATGTGTGCTAATCTTTTAATGTGCTTAATCTTTTGTATATTAGAGAATAAGTAAATCCAATGCTGTATGTTCCTGTAATTTTATTTAAATTTGTTGAATCTAATGAATATTTTACCCTTACTGATACTTAAGATAAATCCTTCAAAAACTATTTAAATATATCAGAAATGGCTGTCTTACTGAGAACCATTCACTGTGTGACTATTTACAACTTATCAGTTTGTATATGAAATGGCTTTTCCTTTGTGTCTAATTTGCTTAAATGATATTTAACTAATGCATTATTTAATTAAATTTACTACATTCTTAAGCGTTTAAAAAAAATTTAGATAAAGTCTCAAGATTTGCTCAAATCATTTTCATTTCTTTCAGGTTTGGAATGTCAATTATACTGTGTTCCCTGATTTTAGTAACCCAGCCACCCCTTCTTATTGGGCTAAGCAATTTAAAGATTTTCATTCCAAATTGAACTTTGATGGAGCATGGCTTGTGAGTAAATTCTTCACTTGTATTCATCTTCTGTACTTAAAATATATATTATAATTTTTTAAACCTCCATTTATGCTGGTCATGGTTAATAAACAGGAAGAAATTGTTTTGAATTGGCTTTAATGGTGTTTATGAACTCTTTATTTTGTCACATTGTTTGAAAAATAAATTGAATTATATAATTAAGATTAATCTTTTTTCTTTATTTTATTCTAAAAAAGTAATGATCTTAATCATATGATTCCAAGAAATTTATATTTCTTTTTTCCCCTCTCATTTTTGAGATTCCTGTTTCATTCCAATTAATTAAGATACAGTTAGATTGTGTTCAAATAGTATATAATTATAATAATTTAACAAAACCTTCTCTAAAAGAAATTGGTTCACAAATTGGGGATTAAATTCTGTATCTTTATTCTATTAATGTAATAAATTTTTCTGAATGTAATTAAGGATATCTTCATGGTGTTGGATAACAAAGTAATTCTTGTTTCAATATGAAGTTGATAAGATATTATGGAAGTGTTGATTTTAAAATTGTAACATTAGAATACTTTTCATTATTTTTTTATTTAAATATATCTTAAATTGCTAAATTAATTTTTTATATTAAAATTGATTTTCATGTTAAGCCTTCGGTACTTCCTAGTTAAAGCGGCCACCCAGCTTACTTGGCGACCTTTGGAATTTGCCAAGCTCTTAAGTTCAGTGTTCTAGCGAAGCTACTATCAGCTACTACCGGCTCCCATGGCTAATGAAGATGTAGGAAGTTAAAATAATCTGCCTGGTTCCCACTTAGCCTAATTCACAAAAAAAAGGAATATTTTTAAAAAAGCTAATTCGAATTTAAGAACAAAAGCAATACTAAATACACAAGCAAAAAAGTTACACAACTTACAGGACTGCACATTTTTATAGGGCTGCAAATATTTTTGGCAAGATTTTTTGGCGATATATCTTGGTTGCTTGGCGATTCAATCTCGGTGGCCACTTTAACAAGGAAATACTGATATTTCTCATTGACAAATTGCTTTTTTCTGCTTTAATTTTTATCAGGATATGAATGAACCTTTGAATTTCAAGAATGGCTCCATATATGGCTGTCCAGACAATGAAATAGAAAATCCTCAATATTTACCTGGTAGACCTTATCCCTTACGCACACTGACAGTTTGTATGACAGCAAAGCATAATTCCACTATTCATTACAACGAACATAATTTAGTAGCTTTCCGAGAGGCAAAAGCTACTTTTGAGTATGTTGATTGATTTTGCTGTTTATTTAATTATTTTGCGTTCTTTTATTAACATATTTTTTTTTGATGAAATAGTCTAATAGAGTGGTGGCGATCCTTTTTGAGAAGTGGATCAAATTTTGTTCATTGTTTTTTTTAATACCAGCCCGCGGATCACTAAATCAGGGGCATCACTTGGAAAGGGGATGGGTGAGTGTAACAAAAAGGGTACCAATAATTTGGAAACACTGAAAATTTGCTAACAAAAAACTTGATGGTTGACCCCCTTTTTTTCTCATTTTTAAACTCGTCTACAAAAAAATTGTTTCCTTTTTGTTTTACAACTTTTACTTTTGCAAGCTAAGTTTATGACCGACTGTTGTCAGCCATACACAGGTGCAATGAATCAAAATCAGTTAGCAAACAACCAGTTGGAAAAAAAAAATTTATGAATTTGACATTAGAAATTTAAGCTTTAATTTTTTACTATTTTCGATAGTCTGTTCTCTCTTTTTTTGATATAAAAAATAAGTTTATAGAAATCAACGCATGGTCATTTAAAAAGCCTTTGTGGGTCATAGGTTCGCCACCACTGGTCTAGTATATAATAACTATAAAGTTTATTTACTTATGTTTTAATAAAGGTAATTTAAATACTGTTTTTTAAATTGTAATTTTTATAAAAAAAAACTTTTATTTTATTATAGAAGCTAAATTATAATAAATTCCACTGAAAATTAAGTGAATGAAATGAAATACATATAAAAATGAGTTTTAATAATTTATATATAATTTTTGTGAATATTCTTTCATACTTATTTTGTACATGTTATTTTAAATTGCTCTTGAAATGAGAGAACAAAATAATGCAATTTAATTAGTTTCATTTTAAAAGTTAGTTTGATTTCTTTCTGTATAAACTTTTTGTGCAAAATTTGCTAAAATTGCCATGAATGTTACACAATCAGCTTGCTTATTTTCAAACTTAGAGGCTTCTTATATCTATATTTGATTTTTGAAAAATAAGAAACATTTACAAACATCACTTGTTACTGCAATAAATAACTTGAAATGGAGATTACTGTTCTAAAAAGTATAATTCACTTTCTTACTCCACAAGCAAAATATGCATTAAATTTCAACCTTAAAAAGGTGCAGCATATTTTATGCCCAGTAGTGTGTTAGCTGGATTTAGACATGTTGATAAAAAAGAATCAAAACATTGAAACCATGATCATTCAGGTTACTGGACATATTTCCTAATAAACCTACTACTTTAGAGGACTTTGTTTACAGATTTCACAGAAAACTTGATGAAATAAAAGAAAGTAAAATACATGCGGATATTTGTTTTCAACAATGGAAGATAAACTCACAATTAAATATTTGTTTAAGCACTGAAAAGTGTTTGCATTTCATTGCAACAATGGAAGGTATTGTTGTAAATTATACCTAAAAATTTAAAAGATAAATTTTTGAACTTCTAGTCGGTGTAAAAATAATTTTTGTGATGTAATATTTTCGGAAGTTATTAAGGGAAAACGTCAACATTTTGTTTAATTTTTAATTAATTAAAATTTCAAAAAAGGGGGCTCCAAGGTGCATATTCTTACCCTCCAAAGTATGTTTGTGCCAAATTTTGTAGCTCTAGGTCCAGCGGTCTGCCCTGTAGGGACCAACGTACTCGAACACACATTCTCCTGTATTATTAGTGGAGATGTTCATTCTGTGGAGACTCAATTGTTGAGTTGTTGAAGTGGCATTTAGGTGTTATCCTTGTTATCTGAACATTGTTCAAGATTTTGTGGTTTATTCCCTAAAACCGTGAAGAGTCTTCAAATCTAGCAATATCCTTTACAGGGATATTTCAGCCTATCAAGCATATAGTGCAATTATGAAATTACTTATAATTTGTGATGCAATCAAGCATATTTTTATGTATATATGTTATTTTTTATTTTTCAGTTAACAACAACAAAAAAAAATGCTTACAGCTGGGAAAAAGTTTTCTTCTATATTTGACTTTCCCAAATTGTAGGTAGAAGCAGTCAGTCAGGATTCAAAATTTTAATTACTAGATCTAGGACAATTTTTGAATTCTGTAGTTGCATTTCTAAATATATACAATTTGGAAACTGGTGGCATAAATTCAGTTACTTTAAAAAATTGCTTGGAAGCAAAAAAAAAAAAAAAAGGAAATTTTAAAATATCTTTTTATTATTGTGGCAAGATATTAATTTTAAAAAATAATACTGGCAAAAAACTGCGTTTTTGCTATCAGTGCAATTCTAAGAGATAAAAAGAAAACTTCAAGTTCTAATATTTTAAAATATAAATGCATATTTTCAGTGCTCTGAGAGAAATCAGAGAGAAAAGGCCTTTTATAATTTCTCGTGCATCTTTTGCTGGACAGGGAGTGCACAGTGGGCACTGGAGTGGAGATATTACTTCAGACTGGGAAGACATGCGGTATACTATACCCTGTAATTCTTCATGATTTTCATTTCTTTTACATTTACAAATGTATGATCAGCAATTTCTAAATTTCGTACTAGAATATAAAATTTTTAAATTATTATTTCTCAATCAATTTTTTAAATTCTTCTACTTCAGAACTGCATTCTGATTTGAATTTTAAAAATTGTAATTTTTATTATCATTATTATATATTTATTTATTTATTTTGGTTGACTATACAATGTTTTTTAGTTAAGACTGTGAATTTAATTTTTTTAGCTGTTTTTGCTCGTTATTTTTAGCTAGGCATTATTTGTACTGTGAGGATCTAGTAAAAGTAAACAATAAGGAAATCCAAATCTGTGAATTTTAATATTCATTCGAAAATATGTGCTTAGGGGTGCATTACTTATTTCACCATTCAACTGTAACAGTTGATTACTTTTATTGATAGAAAATTTGCTGTTTGTCTTATGTTAATAGCAACATTTTAAAACAGTTCTAAAATATTTTATGGAAAGATATGATGAAAAACTGTAAAGTGATATTTTAGATTAATTCCAACTTTTGAGATTTAATAAAAAAACAGACTGAGAGGGTATAATTTACATATTTTTGAAAGTATTTTGGATGAATTAAAATGTGTTTAGTATAAAATATTAAAACATTTGAAAATGTAGCTGTCATCAGTAAAGATATTATTTCTGTAGCTTTCCAATTATCATACAGAAGAAATAAATGTTATTCCATTCATCCTTCAGATATCAGTATTTACTTACATTTTATTAGATATTGAAATGGAAACTAAAATATTTATTTATCAAAATGATTAATATTTAAAATTTTTCTAATGTGTTATATTCTAAAATGCTTATTTCTCATGTAGCATCCTATCCTGCGATTAGTTTCTATATGTGTTATTGATGGCTATAGCTAAACATCATGATAAAAAATTTGTTATGTTATGCTTACAATGTTAACTTTTTGTGAAAATTCTTAATTTTTAATATTATTTGCTATAAATTTATCTCATGCTATAGTCCAAGACAACTCAAGAATGTTATACAGTGGAAGCTATGGATGGTATTCTTCCGCCGAGTGAAATAGTCCTGCAATTATCCTAATGTATTTTAAAAGCAATTGACATATTTGAACAGAATTTTGCTTTAAATAATAACAAAAACCGATATTCTCTGCAATAAAAATCTATTTTCAGAACGTATGTTATTTAATTTCATAAATCTTTTTTTCCTGCCTTATGTCTGAAATTACGTCAGTTCCAAAACGACCTTGAGCATTGGGGGGGAAAGGCTTTTTTTTTCTGTCTCTTCGGAGTTCACATTTTGGTGAGTAATCTCTCTCGGTGCTCGTGTGATTATGGTTACTCAGAAAACGTAACAGAATTTATTGCTCTTAATTAATTTCTTTTCATCATTTTTATATGGTAGCAATTTCTAAACTATCGCTGCTTTTGAAATTATTTATTAATCTTATCTTTTTTCAGTATTTGCATCATTTTTTGTACATATATATACAGTGGCGAATCCAGGGGGGGGCTATCGGGCTACAGCCCCCCCTAGAGACAAGCCAGAATTCTTGATATTATTTAAAATCATTACAACTGTTTTTTTCTTAATTTCCTTCTTTAAAAAAATAATAAAAATGTTTCAACATTGCTTTCTGACTTGACAGGCTCGAAAATTTCCCTATTTTTGTAGTCATTCCACTTGTACTTGTAGCTTTGACGCGGCTTTGAAGACATTTTTTGGCTAGTTATTTCATTGTAATTTTTATTAAGTTATAGAAAGTATTGTAGTGTTCTTCGATTATTATTCGAGCATTATTCATTGTAAATATTTTAGTTTTTTTTATTAAATTTCCTTTTAATTATTAAAAAATTTATGCATCCTTTATTTCAAGATAACAACATGAAAGCATGGTTGGTGTAATCAATTCTTTTTTTTTTTTTGCATAGAATCTTCTTCTGTATACAATTTTAAATATACCGCCAAGTGTCTACTATTGATATTGCTCAGGTTTCCTTTAATTAATAATGTACAAATTATGTACTTAAAAACAATGTATTAGTAAAAAAGAAATCTATCCAAGCAACTTTCTCTTTTTTTCTTTGAGAACGAAATGTTGGCGCACAGGAAGCAAAGAAAATCTACTTCTGGTTGTTGGCGAATTCTAATAAAAAGTAACCCCAAAACGCGTAGAAACACCAACTAAGTCATTCATCGGTGCAGCGCCGGAAGCATACCGTAATCTCTGTTAGCTTCTTGGCCTGTCTTTGAGTATAAGATATTAAACCATAATAGCAATAAATCTGTATTCACGGGCCTTGTCTATACCTGATTCAAAGTTTAACACCAAATGAAGTGTTAATATGTAAAAATTTTGTACTTTTCATATTATTAACCTCTGTCGGTATTTGTGGATTCAAAAACGTCTAAAAGATGCAGAAAGAAAGTCTTATTTACTTTATTAATTTTTTTCCTCTGTTGCTGTTTCTTTTTTTAATACTAAATAATACTTCTGTTTTGTTTCTTTTAAAGCAATGTTATTGTTCAACATGTATGGGATGCCTATGATTGGATCGGATATCTGTGGATTTCGTTTAAACACAACAAAGGAATTGTGTACAAGATGGCAAGCTCTTGGAGCATTTTACCCTTTTTCAAGAAATCATAATGACTATGACACTATAGTATGTGGGACGTAACACTTCTTATACCTATTCACAAAACAGAAATAAAGAATAATTATTACTATTTATTAGAAGATTTCGACATAACATTCGTAACTGTAATATAATTCATAAGGCATGTTATTATTTAAGAAAAAAGTAGCATTGCATGTATTAATTTCTTCACTTTTAAAAAATTAACAATTGGAACATTAAAAGATTTATAAATGTAGTTTCTGTTGATTGTTCTATTTGAAAATTTTATAACTTTAAAAAGTCCTAAATGCAGAATTATTATTTTAAGCATGAACATTTTAATTTTACAAGTAAATATGTCTTTTAAAATTAAATATATTTTATGGAATAGTAATAAAATAATGCAAAGTTCTGTGGTGTAGGAAATCTACTGTAACTTCTTATATTTCTAACAAGATTTATCAAAATCAAAATTCATTTACACTGGATTCATCTGCCAATTTTATTTCATCTTGTACAAAGTATGCGTTGAAAAATTATTGTAATAGTCAAAATTATGAAAGTAAAAAGCAGCAATGATAAATCATCAGATTAGTTTGAATGCTTTTAGAGGGTTTTCATCAACTTCAATTAAAAAAATTAGTTCCATATCACATAGCTGCAATCCATTTTGATTGTGTCTTATAAGACATCCTTATTTATAAGTATAAAAAAAAATTAAATGGAGAATATTACCAATTTTTCTTTTTTAAAATTTATGAAGAATATTATAAATGAACAGTAGAATGAACTTTAAGCTTGTGTACTCCCTATTATTATTGATTCATTAACACAGCTGAGTAAAAGGGAAACTAGATTGGTCAGCTGGCTGCCTATCAGTCACAAATTTCTATTCCAATGATGAAAATCACAGAAAAGGTAATTAATTTTTGCTTGAAATCATATATATATATATATTCCAGTCAAAAATATTTTTCTCATGAATGAATTTATAAGTGGGGGAAAAATCTATTCTGGAAAAAATGGCTGTTCTTAAAAAAAATCTAAACAGAAAAGAACTAATCCTTGAATAAATGGTTTGTTTAAGGATTAGCAAGTGGTTTGAGGTTAAATGTCTGAATTTCCAAACTAAATGTTTGTTCTTTTTGTACAGGTATTGATAAATTCAGATATTTTTAATTCTTTGAATTACATTTTAATTAGTTAATCAATCAATTAAGTTTAAAATTTTATTATTTCTAAATCACTCTAACAGTTTTGAAACTAATTAGTTATGTTGCTTAAAATGATCGAATAAATAAGTTCATAAAGAATTTTATAAAGTCTTGAATTTATTATTCAGGTAATTTGGTAGACATTCTAGATTATTAGTGGGAATGCAAATGCATGTTTTTATCAATTTGGAGGTGTATAATGGAAAATAAAGGGCATTTTTGTATTACCTTTTCAACCATTTTTGGCGAATAAAAAAGTCACCAAAGGATATGCTAATTAGTTTGGCGCCAAACTGACTGTAGGATAAATCGATTATAAGAAACAAACTTGCATCACACAGATTGTCGAAAGTTTGGTAGGATCTCCCCCGACTTTCATGGTTGACAGGCTAATATGAAAGCAGTGGCATAGTTGCAACTTTTGTCACCTGTGCTGCCCAATTACACATGCCACATAAACTTCAAATTAAAAGTAAAAAATTCCAGGGAAAAAATATATTAGTAACATAATTTGTCGTTTGATGCCCTCCATCTGTGCAGATAGGTTACGAAATTGCTCATCTAATTTTAGTCTTCCTTTCATATATCAGCAATTTATCAACCAAGGGTGAAATATATCAATTACTTGCATTAGTTTTTTTTTATGTGCAAGATGACTGAGCTGTTGTCGCAGCTTTTTATTAGCTTTAAAATTATTTTCCTGTATGTCTGATTTTACTGCCTGTTTTAAAGCAAAGCCTCAGCTACAACACTACTTAAAAGTGCTAAATTTGTGCATTTGCCTCGTTTACCTAAGCTAAGCTTTTTAGCTACATTACTGATTTAGTTAAAAGGCTTTTTTTATTTTTTTCTACTATGAATAAAACAGAAAAGATTCTTGAACTATAAAATTTCTGGTATTACTTTTCTCGTTTAAATGACTGTATTGTTTGAGATGCAAATATATTTTTTCACTATTTACATTCTTGTAATAAAATCGCATTTTCTTATTGTTGTTAATAAACATTTTACCTTCAGTATTTCACTAGCTGACCTATGTTTCTCGGAATCCATATTTTTTTCATATGCTTGCCTCTGTTTTTCCCCCTACAAATATCGCCACCAACTTTCCCCAACAAATATAAATCTCCTCCAAATCCTTTTTTTCGAGACTTCCAAGACTTTCAAATCTGGCTTTTTGATTACCTTAAAACAGTATGGTTTGAAGGAAAACACAAGAAGTTTAGAAAAAGAACATTTATTTTAAACTTTTAAACAATAAACTGTATAATAACTAATACATCTTTACAATGAACAATTTTACTATACAGAAAATTCCCGGCATTGCTGATTCAAATTATAAACTTAAAAAAACGTTTATAATGAACAAAATGTTAATGAAAATATGCATTGCAAAATAAAACATTCAAAAGACAAAAAAAAAAAAAAATGCTAGAAAACAAATTTTTTTTTTCCCTCAATGGTTATAAAATAAAACATGGAAGCATAATATTTTGTCACTCGCTATGTGATTCTTTAGCAAAGGAAAAAATAAGTTTTTTTATTCTAATCAACTTCCTTTAATATGACTCAAAAATAATAATGGATGAAGAAAAATAAATAAATTTAAAAAAAAAAAATAATAAAATAAAATTCGCGCGCGCGGGGAAAAAAAATGCAAGTACCAACTTCGTTTAATACAGTTCGAACAGAGTATTATATAAAGAGAAATAAATAAAAAATGCAAGAACTAATAAATTAAAACACTTGAATCATAACATTTCTTCTCCATGAAAATGGGCAAAAAATGCTGGAATTTACCACTTAAAATTAAATAAAAATCTTATTCAAATTTTAAAATAATTTTTATGGTTTCAGCCCTCTCTTGTGCTAATCCATCACTGTGCCAAATTTGGTCCCAGTAAGTATAAGGGTCTGGGCGTGCATAGAGTGGAAAAAGAAGAAAAAAAAAACATACATACATATTTCAAAAGTTACTCTTTTATATATATATAGATAATGTAATGATAAAATAGATTTTGTAGTTTGATATTGTTGAATATTGTCTAATCATATTATTCTGACATTGATGAAACTATCTTTCTGTATAATTTGTTTTTAATGGCCTTTTTAGAAATTGTTAGACAAGAAAAAACCCTCATATTATGTATCATAGAATTGCAAAACTCTAATTTATATGTGTAGTTAAAGCCATAATAAAATGAAAAGAAGATTCACCAGTTATACTTTTCAAATAAATGTTTTAAGTTGTATAGTGAAATCTGCAGCATTTAAATTTTATTTAAAATATCTTTACTGCAAATGAGGTTATTTAAGTTCTTATAAAATGTTTGTTAGTATTTAGACTGCATCTATACAAATATTATTTCTCAATAAGACATAAAATAAAAACATAGAAGTAAAGTTATTGTTTTATTCTTTAAAGTCGTTTTGATAATAATATTTAACTAAAATATTTTACTGAGATTTTTAAAATTGATTTATGTTTTCAGGAACAAGATCCTGCAAAACTGAGTGGAAATGTCTTGAAAGCAACTAAAGATAATTTGCATACACGATATTATTTGCTTCCATACTTTTATACTCTTTTCTATCGTAGCCATGTGTTTGGTGAAACTACTGTGAGACCATTATTTTTTGAGTATGTTTTATCTTTCATGCCTGCATTTCTGTGGGGCTTTATATTCTTGTTATTTAGTTAATTGATTCATTAAGCATTATATAAAGTTTTATCGCATGCATTTAAATTATTAAGGTATTGTAGGCTTTCCAATTGTTATGAAATATGTTTTAAATATATTTTTAGATTGTTAAATATATTTTTGCTTCAATTTATTTATTTTTCTAATTGATTGCATTATGCTGTGTACATGCTTATTAAATACCAATTAGATACCTTAATAAAGGAGCATTTATATTCAAAGTGAAAAAGAGAACTATAACATTAAAAATGAGAAATTCACTACTACAATTGTTAAGCTTGTGACTTGATTTTGCTATCAAATGAGTGTTTTAAAAAATAAATTTGAATAGCATTTATCTTCAGTATCCTTCAACATTCAGTAGTATCTGTATAAAAGCAAAGAACTTTGATGATTCAAACAGGGTTCATACTCCTCCTGAAATTCCTGAAAAACTCCTGAATTTTGCTTTTTTTACCTAAGGGCCCTGAAAACTCCTGAAAATTGTGTTTTTTATCTTGATATTTCTTTTTGTCTCCTGAAAAATTACAATCGAAGAGCAAAAGATAAAATTATGATAAAACATAAAAATATGACGTTTCCGTTTTTCCATATTGATAGAAAGTCGCTGGAATCCGGATTACTTAGTGCTGAAAGAGTCTACCGCGCATGTTCCGAGTCACCGCAATTGGGAAAGATGGGAGAATTGATATTTAGTATACTTTTTTTGCCAATTTTATAAAAATTGTCCACACTATCCCCTTCTCCCAATACAATTAATTATACAATTGATTTTTTTTTCACGTTATCTCCTGAATTTTCTGTACTGTACTCCTGAAAAAATCCTTAGAAACTCCTGAATTTTACTATCATATATACAGTATGAACCCTGTTCAAATTCATTTGAATTTGATATGAGTATTGATTTGTGATAATTTTGTTGAGAATTGTGGCTGATGGCTACAGTCTGCTCTTGAAAATGATCTTTGCTATCATCAAAATTGTGACTAGTCAACATTTTAATAGACTTGTTGTCAACTGAACCTGTCAGTAAAATATGGTTTGGTAATATTTAACTTCAGTTTTCTACAAGGTTTAGTTGAATCTATATTAAAAAAAATCACTGAAAATGGTTGATTCTAATTCAGTTGAATTCGAGTATTGATTTGAAAACCTTCTTAGGATACTGATTGAAGAACAGTTCTTATAAACTTTGTATTCTTCTTCATGTTTTGTCTTTATACTTTTAACGTATTATTTCCTACCTATGTGATTTTTGTACAGTGAATGACTGATTGACAAATTTAATTTGTACCTAGATGAACTGAATTGTTCATTAACTTATAATAGGTGTACCGCACATTTTCATGGATATCTGATTAATCTATTGTACAGATCCTTCAAAAATAAATAATCAGTGATATAATTATTATATTTATATGTAGTGACAATTACATTTTGGTCATTCATTTTTTCCTTCTCCCCATTTGTGAGTCATTAAAGAATCTATCCAATGTCTTTTGATTTTCCCTCTTGAGCATTTTTTGTATGTGATTAATAAAATTGTCATTTTAGAGATCTGCAAGCTTATTGTCATAAACCTAGTTTGGGTGTCATTCTAAAACCATTTCTTAAATATCCTCCCATTTCTTTGAAAGGTCTTTAATTGTAGATTTTGGCATTGGCCCTCTTTTGCCACCATCTTTTTGAGAGAAAAATACATCTCGTTAAGTTTCTTGATGCTCTTTCTTCAAAAATTCTTGGGGTTCTTCAGTTGTCTTATCCTTTTCTTTTTTATTATGAGTTCATTCACTTCCAGTACCAGATCTATCTGGTGTCATCATAATTCAGAAAACAGAATTTAACAGTCTTTCATAAAATAGAATTTAACAGTCTTTGAGTGATATCTGATAACTTTAAGGATATCAATTTTTGTATCCAAAATGATTTTAAATCATCATTGAGGAGAACTAAAAAGTTTTGAAACGGTATGCAGGTGTACATTTTCTTGAAATCTGATGTAATCTCCAGATCCATTGCTTGAATCAGTGTAGAAGTATTTGGAAACAGAAATTTAAATGTCAATGAAGGAAAGTTTTCAGCAAATAATCTTCAAGATCTTTTGGATTGTGTGTGTTTTCCAATAGCAACAGTACACTCATTGACATTCATTGGTTTGAAGGTAATCATTGGTTTTCTTGGGGCATCATTTTTAAAGAGCCATTCTTTGAAATGGGTGTCTTCCTTTAAATATACATTTTTTTTTTAATGCTCTTTCAAAGTAATAGAGAAGAAATCGTTCATGCTTCATATCACCACTAGCCTTGCTCCCAAAATTAACGGCAATCAATCTCTAACAAGTTTTTGCTTAGGAATATTTTTCTAATCTTTCATAATGTGGGTACAGCTTAGCGTGTGATTCCAGAATAAATAAGTTTCATTCCTGTTGAAAATCTAAAAAAAACTATATTCTTTTGTAAACCCTTCTTTTATTCAATTCTTGAACTTGAGAGAAATCCTGACCATCTTCTTTATATGCACTAGCAGACTCACTGTGCATTGCCACATGTTTAGCTCCAGATCTCCTTCTAAACCATCCACTGGTAGCCTTGCTTCTTTTTTCTCATGATGAATGAGAGCTGCACTGGTTGCATCTCTTTTCATTTCTCTCTTTTATTCAATTTTGAGGCAACCTTACAAGCAAGAACCAAACAAAAATTATGTTTAAATTAATAACACTAATTTGTTGTTTTATTACTTCAGTCGTATTTGTGTCCATTTCTTTTCAGATTTAAGATAAAAAGAAAATTAAAACTCAATTTGTGTCATTTTCATTTACTTTTTTATTTATTTGAAAAAAAATTAGATTTTATAATGCACATCATACTGTACTTGTTTTATAGCATATTTATCTTATTTATAAATTTCAGATTTCCCACTGATAAGTATGTTTATAACATAAATGAAGAATTTTTATGGGGACCAGCTTTACTTGTACTGCCAGTTCTTCATCCAGTAATCACTTTTTAAAATTTATTAATTAAAATAATTTAAATTACAATTTTTAAATTTCTGTTATATATTCTAAATTATATTATAGATTATTGATTTTCTTTTTTTGGAATTGTTTAAAATGCCCAAGTAATGTACAGATATTTGCATTTTATACATCTTGGTATTTTATTGCTTATCTATGGGTAACTTAAAATGATTGTTCTGATTACAAATGGTTATAATAGGAAGAAAAAATAAGTAGAAGAAGAAATGATAGAAGAAGCCTAAAGTTTTGTTTGTGAACATAATAATTACCTGAGTGACGACTCTTGGCCGTATGGAAAATATCCAAGCTGTAGTTCATTTCATCCAAAATAGCATGTTCATATCCAATTATTGCATTGAATTATCTGCATGCATCTTCAACACCTTCTTTTATCATCACAGGCCTAAAGGATGTACATGCAGAATCTAGAGTCAATTGGAAGATTAATTTAAATGTGCAAATTGTTTAATTCCGCATGAGGCCATCAAAATCTTCTAGGATTACTTTTTGTGTCTTTATTCATGGAGATATGCTGAAAACTCTATTTTAACGTCTCTTTTGCCTGCAGCAGTGAACAAACTTTTCATTATGATAGTGAAATACATTATCATAATGCACTGCTTGGATGTCATTTGTATGACCATGGATAATTGCATAGAGCAATTATTATTATGTAAACAAAGCTGTAAACTTTCTTCCTGTATTGTGTTCAATTTTTTTTCCTATTTTCGCATACATGGAAATTGTTACTTTTTTTAATCAGATCAGTCATTATAAATACCTTGTATATTAATTTATTTAAATATATAAAAAGTAAGACAGAAAAATGGTATTTATTTAATATCGTTATTTTAATTTGGCCAAATTTCTTTCTGAAACTTGTGTGAATTATGTTTGTTTTATTTACAATTTCCCATGATTATCATATTAACAGTTATTTTTAGTTAATATTCGTCATTTTCTTGAATATTAACAGTCCAGGAAAATTTTCCTATGCTTTTGAAAATTGAAGGAGTGAAATTGTGTTGTTTATTAAATATGCATGCGTAATTTCTTTTTTTTTTTTTTTCGTTTAATTAGGATAAATTGTAGATTTTATTACAAAGCTTGTGTATTGAAAATTAAATGGAAATTTGCAATATTTTTATTTCCATTGTATTGAAATTTTTGTTTCTGTGTTTAGGGAACAGATGAAATTACACCTTATTATCCAAAAGGTGTATGGTATGACTTCTATTCAGGTGAGAAGTTTGTTAGCAAAGGCCAACATAGAGGTTTGCACGTTAAACCTACTGAAGTAAAAGTGGATGTAAGAGGTGGATACATCTTGCCATTACAAATTCCTGGAAAAACCACTACAGAAAGGTGAAAGCAATTTAATTATTTTAATTACTTCTCAATTAGAGCTCTTTTATTCATCTGGAAGGAACTACATTCACCTCAAATTCTTAAGGATTTAATGCTCCGATTTTTTTTGTTTTTTGTTTAACATAAATTCCTTTTATTTATACACTAGTTGTTATGCCCGACTTTAAAATACATACCCGGATTAAAATACTTTCATATCTAATATTTTTGATGTAAAAAACTACTTTTGTATAGAAAATTACATTACCCAAAATTCTTTTATCGTCTGAGACATTTTTGAATTAAAATGAGAATATCAATTGAACCAGACAATTTTTAAAAACTGCCGATAGCTAATTTTCTCCATAAGTTATTAATGTTTATTGCATAAGTACTTCAAATTTAGTTCATAAATCTTGCAGTATAAGAAAGATTTTAACGGATGTTTTGGGAATATTACATAGGAAATTTTTCATTAAGAAAAAGCGTTAAAATAAATATGAATAAAAAAATAATAAAATTCTTCTAATGTGATCTAGCAATAGATTTTATGTATTCTTTTTCTTCATCAATAAAAAAAAGTGTTGTAAATTTATACACAATTTAATTCTTGAAAAATTATTAAAATGTGGGCAACGAATTGAACAGAAATGCAACTTGTGTCATGAAAAGTTAAACTATTCTCACAAATATTAAAAAAATTTTTCATAATACATATTTTCGAAAAATATCACAGAAAATGCCAAAATCTTGCTTAATTGCTAATTAACTAAAATGTTAATATATTTGAAGCTTTTAAACGTTATCAGTGTTCTCTCTGTTCTTATATGAAATATATTGATAAAAATAAGCTAAAATTTCAGAAATAAAGGTAAATTAGTTCAAAGTCTAACCGTTGCCTAGCAACGGAGTACCTATAAATTTGTGTTGCAGTGGTACCTCGAGATACGAGTGCCCTGACATACTAGTTATTTGATATACGAGCGCTGTCGAGCAGTGAAGTTTTGTTTTGAAATACGAGCGACATCTGAGATACGAGGAACGGTACGGTGTATGTACATATTAAAAACCAGTTTTTTTTCTTTACATTCTCTTGAATTATGTTTTTATACAATATTTGTCATTTATAAATACATTTTTCTTATTCAAAACATGTAACAAAAACAATTAGAGGTAGCATTTTTGGGGCTGGAACGGATTAACATAATGGCATTTCAATTAATTTCAATGGGGAAAATTGCTTTGAGATACGAGCAAATTGACATACGAGCAAGCTTACGGAACGAATTAAACTCGTATCTCGAGGTATCACTGTATTTCATAATCGTCTTCAGGTAATTAGCAATTTATTAAATATTGAAAGATTAATAAAAATTGAAGGAAACATTTCACAGATATAAAATTGGTATTATTTAAAAGGTAAAATTTTGAACTTTAAGATGGTATAAAAATATTTTTTGTGGGAAAAATTGCACCGAAGTTATCGTGTAAAAACGGTTTCGATCAATTTCTAATTAACTGACTGTTTAATTAGCTTTTTGGCTTCGAAAAGTTGGCAATAATCTTCCTCTTGTCTTAAATAATAAGTGTGCAAAGTTTGGTAGAAATCGATCCAGTAGTTTAGAAAGAAATCTGGAATATACATACAGACCCACAATGACTTTTATTTATATTAAAATTGACTTTCTGACCCCTATTATTTAATCTTTTCAAACCTGACAGGACTTAAAACAGCAAAATTTTTTACATTCAAACATATTAAATTTTTTTAAAAATCAGAGCCTAGTTGCAAAAAGTCTCATCTTTGGTACCCAAGGATCACTAGTTCAAGATCTGAAACTGCTAAAGTATGTATGAGACATGTTAAATTCCTCAGGCTGAAATGCCCTCCTGATGATGTGGTGTGAAAGTTTTGGGTAGGGCTGTGAGACCTCAGGTGCATTTTTCATTAAATGACCACAAGTCAAAATTATGAAATCTATATAAAAATATCCTTCATTCAGCTTGAAAATGAGAAAACCAACAAATGAGACTTTAGCTAAGTAACTAAGAAAAGTAACAAAATGAGACAGACTAAACTTTAAAAAAACCAGGCCTGAAAGCGTTAAAATTAAAATTATTAATAATCTTAGAACTTGAATGCAAAATATTGATTATTTATACTACTTATGCAGTCATTTTTAATAATATACATATTCTTAATGAAGAAATCAATAAATATATGATTTAAAAAAAATTAACAACAAACACTGCACAAAATGCCTACTGTAAAATGATTTTATAAATTTTTTTTGAACTTCTATTGAGAATGATTATGTTGAATTTTCCTTATAAGTTTTGGAATATTATATTCAATGCTTTAAATGTGTAGCCTGTATTCTGATTCTATGTTTTCAAGATGTTTTTAAACTTTGGAGAGGGGGGTGCCAGCTCGGGTGTTGTTCTAGTCATCTGACCGTGGTTCAAAATTACTATGTCCATTCCAAAATAGCCCTCATGTTGCTTCAAAACAGATATTAATATAACTAACCATATGTTTTTATTTCTAAGTTAAAATGAAGCACAAAAGGATGTCTCACTCTAATTGGTGATTTGAAACAGTGGTATTGAAAAGGTTGACTGGGGCATAGAGAGTATTTTTTTCGTATGCATTTATCATATTTGGCTTTAAAAAGTGACATAAATGCACTGTAATATTTTGTCTTTGCCCTCTACTCCCAAGACTGGCACATGTGTACCATTGGTTTGGGAAGGCATAAAAAGTAATAAGAATATAGTATAAAGTTCACAAAAAGTGAAAGTTATGCCAGTTTGAAAGCCCTCTGGGTAGCAGTGAAAGAAGAATATCAAGAACTTTGTGTTAAAGTAATAAAATATTTATTACCTCTCAAGAATACAAAACTTGTGGAAAAAGCATTCTCTTCATATGTGTGTATTAATAAAAAATATTGCACTAAACATGACACCTCCAGATGTGAGGTTATAGCAGTCATTATTTGAACACAGTTTTATGAAACAAGATCAAGGATCACATTAAAATTTCCTTTCATTTGAATTAACATAATGTTTAATTGTTAGCTTTCATCCATGAGTTAATGCGAAATTATTGCGATGCTGTTTCTGTTTTTTAGGACATGGAACTAACTTTATTATAAAAAATGTAATAAAATGTAAAATAAAAAAATCCTATTAATTTTATTAAGTTAATTCAAGTTGTTTGATTCGTAAGCTAACCTAAGCCTTTAAACTTATTAATAAAAACTTCTTTTAGATAGAAAATAAGAGATCTCATCAAGGGGTACAGGATTAGATAAATTCCTGTAAATGAGTCTTGAAGGGTTGTTATTTTAAACCAGCAATTATCAACCTTTATTTCCTCCTGTACCCCTTGAAGAAGTCTTTTATTTTCACTCTAAAAGAAGTTTTTATTAATAAGTTTAAAGGTTTAGGTTAGCTTGAGAATCAAACAACTCAAAATTTACTTAATAAAATTTATAGGATTTTTTTATTTTACATTTTATTCCATTTTTTTTATTATAATGTTAGTTCCACGTCCTAAAAAATGGAAACAGCCTTGAAATAATTTCGCATTAACTTATGGATGAAAGCTAACAATTAATTATTGTGATAATTCAAATGGAAGGCAATTTCAATGTGATCCTTGATCTTGTTTCATGGAACTGAGTTTTATAAAATTGTGTTCAAATAATGACTGCTATAACCTCACGTCTGGAGCTGTGTCATGCTTAGTGCAATATTTTTTATTAATACACACATAAGAAGAGAATGCTCTTTCCACAAGTTCTGTATTCTTGAGAGGTAATAAATATTTTATTACTTTAACATCGAATTCTTGGAATTCTTCTTTCACTGCTACCCAGAAGGCTTTCGAACTGGCATAAGTTTCTTCTCTTAAATTTTAATTCCTTATGTATTGTGCGTACTGCCATTACCAACTTTACTTTCACATATCCCTAATTGGTGTACTGCATACCTCCAGGAGTATGCGTACCACAGGTTGGTAACCTCTGTTATGAACTATTATTCATTATAATTATAAGAGTTTGTTTAGTAGTGAAAACATCCAAATCTATTTATTTTGAAAGTTTTATCCTGTTATAGATAAGTATACATTTGAATATGAAGCTACTACAGAAAATTTGTTAAATTTTGACTAACTTAAAATTTTGCATTAATGAAATAAATGGCATTTTGTTACCTTTTTTTTTTTTGTACAAAACATTATTTTTAACTAGCAGTACGCGCACGGCGTTGCCCGTGGATACAGGACTTCAACAAAATGGGGGGGGGGGAAACGCCCACAATGACATGAAAAAGTTTTGAAAACAAAATCAAAACAAAAGATACACATTATTGATTTTCCCGCTTAGTTTTTTTCACGATAAACAATAATAAAAAATTGCAACGTAAAAATTATTATACTGCAAGCTAAGTATGCAAGATGAATAAATACATTAAGATATTGCCGAAAATAATAATCAGTCATTCAATTCAAGGTTATGACGTCACCTCCCCTTCAACCAATCACATAGCCATCTGCGTTCCGAAGAAGTGCCGTGCCGCGCGAGGAACTCTCTCCGTAAAAATAACTCTCAACCTCCCAGAAAAAAATTAATTTAAAAAAAACTTGAAAAGATATTTTAACCGTTGTTGTTTTAAATCCGACACAACTGTTCTATTTATAAGCTGAAAAAAATTGAAAATAATAGTATTATTAGAAAGTCGGATGCAACAAATTAATAAATTCAAAAGTAACATCTTGATGCCAAAACTGGGTATTTTTAAAAATTTCTCAAAATTCAGTAAATTGCGTTAGAAATTCAAAGCTAACTTCATTAGAACGGAAATTGTGTGCTCTTTCTGATGGTGTATCTATTTTTGTTGTACAGTTATTTGAAACCATTCTATTGAGAAATTAGTGCGAAAAATCAACCAAAACAACACAAAACATTAAATAAAAAAATTTCTAGATTAAATTTTTAAATTTCGGCTTCGAGGTGCATTCAGTCATTATTACGACTACCTGTGTGCCAAATTTCATGGCTGTAAGTGCGATAGCTTCGTCTGGACATCGCAGACAAACACACACGCACACAAACATTGCCTTTTATAAGTATAGATACTAGTGATAGATTTTTACTTCCTTTCGTATGTCAAATGTACCTGTCTTTTTCTCTTGATTTAGCCGCCAAAATGCTTTTGATTTATTGGTTGCCTTAAGTGAAAATCAAGAAGCATCTGGTGAATTGTACTGGGATGATGGGGATTCTTTAGGTATGATTTACATATTCATATATGTAGAACTCATTCTTTTGAAAATTAGAGTAGAAAGTTTGATCTGAATAACTTTTTTTCCAAAATAAATTCATAAAAATCAGATGAAAATTGAATATGATTGAAATTTGTTTTATATATTTTATAATATTACTAAAAAATCACCCGTCATGGTTTGATGGGTGCAAATTGCCTCTTCATTCGAGAGATTTCCCTTCAAATTTGACGTGTTAATAGATATATATACGAGAGAAATGTTTAACATTGATTGAAAACAAATAAAATAAACATATGTTTTATGACAGGAAATATTTTTTTATTTACATATTATTTAAATATTTCTTTATTCAAAAAACCTCTTGACATTCGTGTGAACATTCCGTGTGAAGTATTTTTCGTTGTTTAATAATTTTCCTTGTACTTCAGATGTCTTCCATGTGAAAAGACAGGCTCATCGAGGTAAATTCCAACATGATCAAAAGTTTGCCCCTGCGATTTGTTGATAGTCATCGTGTAAGGTGGAATTAACAGGAACTGGCGGCGTTTGAGAACGAATGGTAGATTCACGTCACTGGTTGCTAATTTAATTCTTGGCAAGAAAACAACATTGCCACAATTGCATTCAGATACAATTTGGCGTCCAAAATATGTCACGCGCATGATATACCACTGACGTAATTTACTATTAAAAAACGGAAATTAATTTGAAATATATGATTAATATAATTTAAAATTTCTCAGGAACTATTGATCATAGGGAGATAAATTTTATATCAATCGATAGAAAATTTTATTTAACTATTTTAGAGCTATTAAATGTGAAATTAGAATGATAATACTCTTTTAAATTTAAAATTACTGAAATTTAGGTTCTCTAACAATGAAATAATGCTGTTTAACGTCTCGTAGTGCTATGGCGCGAGTTTTATTGTTGGTGATGTCAGAGCGTTACCGGAGAATCTGGGCTATTATATTAGTAATTTCATCTTTATAAAAGGCTGTAGTGTGCTGAAGGTTTGAAATCTGATTCCGCTAAACAAATTCTGCATACTTGGGACTGGCATATATTAAATCCATCAGAGTTTAATGTCTTCTAGTTGGTGTGGTGTTGAAGTTTGGAAAGGATATGTTGACTTTTGTGTGGCTCCTGTCATCTGATTATGAAGTCTGTCCCAAAATAGCCCATTTGTGGCTTTAAAGTAGGATGCTAATCTTATTAGAATGACAGCTTCATGTTTAAACTGATAGCATTATTATTGCTGTCAACAAAAGATCATTTATAACAAACGGAATTTAATCAAAATTAAACAGTTTGAAAAAGCTATGCAGTAGTAGAATGTCATAAATAATTATGCTCTCAATAAAAAATGTAGATTCATTTTTAAAATGGTATTACAAATTTGAAATGCTAAAAATAAAAAAAAGTATTTCATAATAACACAAATGAATGAAACTGGTTAACAGTTCAGGAAGAAATGATGATTAATTTAATTATCTTAGCTGACTTCACATGAATTAATATTGGAAATAGAGTAATAATTCAAGCTAGTTAATATCAGACAATTAAATGTTGTAAACAAAGTACTTCTAAATCCAAAAAAATGTCAAGAAATATTGAGAAGTAAATTCCATGTCATTATATTGATTTATTTTGAAGAAAATTTTAAAATGACTATATGTGGCTTTTCCTCACTATTTTAATTATTTTCTGTAAATTTCAAAAGTATAAATCAGTTTTATTTCTTAGTTTTCAGACAAAGCTGTATGTAATAAAAAATTGATAAGTCCTAAATTTTTAAGTGAAAACATTCTCTTTCTTTGTGCACACTCGGCGATTATTTTCTAAGCCCTTAAAAAGTAAAACTGTTTTAACTGTAAGGTAAATTATATATTTTTAAAAATTAATTACTTGTAATGTCTCAGTAAAAATTTTGGTATGGCGAAAGTAAATATCTTGCATATTTAGAATTTGGGGGAATTCAAGTTTAATTAATATTTTTCTTGAATTTATTTATAAGGCTGTAGTTATTTCCATTTGATATATTGACATGCCTACATTTTTCCATGCATTCGGTTACAAAAAATGCTTCAAATTTATTTTTAATATTTTTTTTCTGTTAAGATATTTTGTAAATAATTCATTTTGCAGATACCTATGAAAATGGAATCTACAATACAATTGTATTCTCTGTGAAAGGCGTAAGTAGCATCCAATATTTTAAGCATTAAGTTGATATAAATATTCGTTATTAGTTGCGAAAAACTGAATATTTTCTTTCTCTTTGAAATTTCAAAAAATTGAGATAGGTGGTGTTGCCTGTTAAGAGACGATTTTTAAAATCTGAGTGTTTCATTAAGTAAAGTTATTAATATGTTTGCCATTACTTTGATGTATTGCAATTCTCTATTTTATTTGGTTTGGTCATTAGAATATTATTATTATTTTAATATTTGTTTTATGATACTTATTAAATAAAGAATCTAACTTAATAATGCCAATTTATTTTCCTAGAACTCCTTTAAAAGCACTGTTAGTCATGGGGGATACGACAACACAACCATGCCATTAAATGAGATTAAAGTGTATGGAATTCCTGTAGGTCCTTCCAATGTCACAATCAATGGAGCATTGGGATCTTTTGAATTCGTAAAGGTTTGTGAAAAATATAATAATTAGCCACTTACTGAAGAAATAATGTGAATTGGAAACTTTTAATTGAAATTTCGAAAGTGACGTAAAATGTCCAAAATATACAGGATGGGGCAGAAACAATTAGACCATTAATAACTTAAAAATAAATACTTTAATTAAAAACTAGATAATATACAGGTAAGCTTTTGTAAAAAACACAGAAAAGGATTTCATTTTCAAGTCACTTTTTGAAGATAATATCACTTGGTTTGAGCTACTGACTACACTGAGAAATGGTGTAGTCACAAATTAAGCAGTGCCAAAACACTTTAAACTGTGTGGCAAAGATCGTGTTGTTTTAAGGAGGTTTTTACATTTTTTCTTATTTATGTCTCTGAGGGGGAAAAAGCAGTGTTTGAACAGTGTTCTGGCTCCACTACACCCCTGATACTGAGGCTTGTGCCGCTCTGTATACATTTTCCAGTGTTTGTGCAGTTTAAGCATGACCAAAAGGCTTCTTATTGACATGGATTGCACTGGACCTGAATTGTGTTGCCCAATTCAGTGGAAGTTTGATATATGCAAGAACCTTTGCATTCCTCCAAGCATCAAAATGTTGTTGAAAAACTCATTACATTAGCAGAATCATTATTATTGAAGAATTTTTTCAACAGCAAAAGTTTGTTGCTTTTTTACCAGTGCTGCGTGATTATTAAATATTTAAAATGCTTTTATCCATGATGCAGGTTTCACCATGTTAACTACAAAGATATTGGCGTGGCTCCAAACTTAAATCCTCTAATAGTTTCTACTCCACCCTATACTTGTTGTTTGAAGGACCCTTACTCATGTGGGGAAACATAGTTTGTTATTAATCTAAACATTTTCCTTCAATTGTGAGGTATGAAGAAAATAAATGGCAATTTCAAGTCATGTTTAACCACTTAACAGTTTCTTTTTTCTACCATATTGTGTCCAAAAACAAGCACATCTTTTATAAGCAATTTTGTATTCAAGTTGATTTTATTAATTTTTTATCATTTTTTATTGTGAGGAAAAAAAGGAAATAAAAACTGGTTTACCTAACTAAACCTGACCTAAAAACTGGTTTACACTTGTTTTGCTATCCAGCATGAATTAGATTGCTAGATCATTTACTAGAAACATTGCAAAGTAAAGGAAGTGGAAAAGCCGGGAAAATCGGTAAATTGGGCTTGGAAAACCTGCCCGAGCTGCCTTCAGGCAATTCGGAAGTGTTTGGACAAAACTGTTAAGTGGTTAAGAATATTTCAAGTGTATTATTCTAGATTCATTATTTTCTTTCTTTTTATGGGTTTTGTTTCATTAACATTTTAAGTATATTAAGTGGTATAAGGCATACATATTTTCAGCCAGAGAGAGAATTCAGCTTACAGAAATAACTAAGGTTATGTTATTTAAATAAGGTATTCTACAAGGGTTTCAGGGCCATAGTGGGCTTCTACCATAGTCTTGGCTTCGAAACTGAACAGTTATGGGTGCAGGACTGATTTCATGGAAGATTTGCTGTGTATACAAGCTTGGTGCATGTTCAATCTGTTGAGGGTGAAACATCCTCTTGTTAGAGTAGAGTGGAAGAGGGGTGTCACCTTCAGTGTTGTCCTCATCATCCGGACCACCATTCAACAAAATTATGATAACCATTTCAAAATAGCCCTTATATAACTTTAAAACGGGGCATTAATGTAACTAAAAAACCATCAAGGGTTCCCTTAGTAGCTGAAAATGTGTAAAAACTCATTACTCAACCATATAGAATAAATTCGGTAATTAATAAAATTACTTTGTCATTAGTGAATAACATAATCAAAAGTTACTTTTTTTAAACTTAAATTTTTTTATTAGAGTTTACTAGTTTTTCAGATTAGTTAGTGAATTTTTGTATTTAATTGTCTTTGTTGATTTCTTTTATTTTCTCTTTCAGCCAAATTTGAAGATTTTTGTACAGAATTACACATTACTAGATGCACTTACCATTGTTTGGACTTAAGATGAACGAATTTTGTACATAATGACTGGAGCTGAAGTTTAAAATATTATGAAATTAAGCATTCTGCAGTGTTTATCAACAGAGTGTTTGTATTGTGTGATATTAAATACTGAAATTTAGAACATATTTTTTTAATTGCATTTGAGGATGAATTTTAATACTGATAATTTAAGTAACTTTTTTTGCTGTAACTACTATCACTGTTTTCTTAATTTGCTTGCTTCTTTTTATTGAGGAAAATATGAATTATGTATAAAAAGATTAACTTTTGAAATCTTGTTATTGAAATCGTTACCTGCTGAATCTTTTGCAGCTAAAAATCAATTTTAAACCAAATATAAACTTTTTTCAACTTAATTTTACAAATGAATGATAGTTTTTTCTCAATCTGTTATTTATTATCTGGTAGTTACTTATTTAGTTTATAATTATTTTTCATTTCATTTAGAAAACCAACTTATGAGATATATTTCCAGATTCTTTTTTTCTTTTTTAATTTGAGTTCAAAATTTGAAGGGAAAAAAAGATATTAAAACAAACATTTGATGGAAATATTTTGTTTTATTTACAAAATTTTATTCAATGGTTTACAAAAAAGAAAAAAAAAGTGGGATTTATTTTTATTGTATTTTGGCAGGATTTTTTTTTTTTTTTTTTTCATCTATAGAAATTTAATTTCAGATTCTTAGCGATGTCGATATTGAATCTTTTCCTGTTTTGGAATTTCATGAATATGTTTAAATGAAATATTCAATTTTGTTAACTTTTATACATGTCAGAGCTGCTACATATTTTTTTATCTGATGTAATTTTATATATTATGTACGTAGTTGGATATTAGGTTTTTCCTGCTAAGTATTATTATCTTGCTCGTTTTCATAAGTTTAAAATCATTTAAAGAGATAAAATATTTTTTTTTATCTGAAAAGGTTTTCTGTCCTGAAATATTTATCAAAATGTTATTTTTTTGGTGTTATGAAATATTGTATATAAATCTACCCTTTTCTTCATTTATAGATCTTTTACTAATAGTTACAAATGGACCGTATTTTATATTTTATCTATGATTATGGCAATTTAATTTTTTAATAAAGATAGTAAATTGAACATTTTAAATTGTCATTGAGTGTTTCTTAAAAATTATGGTGGTTTTTAAATTTAATTTATAATCATAGTCCATTAACTTTAAAAGAATTTTCCAAATGTGTGTTGCTTCATTTTATGGAATGATGTATTCTAGTCATTTTGTTATAAATTTAGAAATAAATTGTTTATTTTTGTAATAAAGTTTGTTGATTTATGTTCTGTTGTTAATATTTCTCACCTTCTGCTTAAGATTTTATTAATGAAATTATTTAAGATATTTCAACGTCCTTATTTCTGTTAACTTTATAATACAGGTTGCTATTGGAAAACTATTCGAAAAAAGAATTTTATGTAATTTGATGTGTATAATATTTGATTAATTAGAAAATTTTTTCTCACAAGCAAAATTTCTAGTGATTAATTTTAGTGGTTTAATCAATCGTGAAAGCCAGCAAAAACGGCAAATAATTCTGAAAGTTTTATTGTACCCATTCTTTTAAAAGAAGGGAATATGAAGATGAAATGTATTTTTTGGGGCTCAAAACCGGATGTCGTTGCAAAAAATGTTTCTTAAGAGAATACAATTAAAAATGAAAAACAACTTTACCTCTAAGTAGCCCTAAATTTTTAATTGTAGTTATCTAAATTGCATTTTAGAAATTTATCGATACATTATTTCGATGAGTGATTTCTAAAAAAAAGAAAACAAATATGTATTAAATCGGATATGTTTCCATGGAAGTAACATAGAATCAAAACATGAACCAAAAAATGACGATTGAGAAATAGTGAAGAAAAACAAATTATAAAAGCAAAGTCGAGCCTTGGCGGGAGGGAGGAAAGAAAAAAAGAGCTTCAGTTGACCACGTGCCAAACTGCAGCTGTGAATATTCCAGCTCGGACACTACGAGTTCATGGGGAGAAGATGTGGCTTTTCATCATTCAATCCGTCTTCCTCGTCATCTGCTCATGGTTCAAGACTGCAAGGTCTACCCCAAAATGGCCCTTGTGTTGATTTGAACTAAACTTAATTGTAAAAATGTAATGTTTTTTTTAACCTAACCTTTTTGCACTAGTTTTTTTTTTTTTTTTTTTCATATGGTACGAATTCGCATAACACGATATTTTTAGGAACCTAACAACCGCATCATACAAAAATTAGCTGTAATTCTATTCTTCAATCAACTATGAAGCGGAGATATGACGTGGCTCGAAATGATTATGTGCACGTGATGACACGCAGAAAATATTCTGAGTAATTAACAAACTGAGATGTTAAACAATTCGTTTGAAGTTAATATTTGGTAAACATTGGCAGAAATATCGGAGAAGGTGTATAACTAAAATGATTTCATTTCAGGTGCCGTTTTGATTTCGCTGGTTGATTCACTGTGACAGTGTAATGCAGGGGTCGGAGAACATTTTTGCACTGAATAGCCACATGACACTCGACAGGTGGGAAAAATGTCACACGAGCAGAATTTTAAAGGTTATTGTTCTGTAATTATTATTATATTAAAGACAAGTATATTATTTCAATGCAAATTGTAAATAACTGGTTAGGCCACATAAAAAAATCCTGAAGGCCTCAGATTCCCCACCCCTGGTATAGTGTAAAAGAAAACCAGTTATTTTTTTTATATATAGAACTATAAGCAAATGTTGGCGCTGCCTGGAGAACGATAAATTTGCGAAAAAGGTATGAAAAGAGATTATTATCACAGAAGCGACAAACTCGTATTGACAGCAAACGGTTTGGATTAGACCCTGAGCATCAGCGTTAACTGAAAGTACGATGTAAATTTAAGGAAAGAAAAGAAAACTAAAGAGAACAGGTAAGAGAAAGCCGCAGGTGGTCGTGTTTTTTAAGAGATACATTGTACCGGGCTTGTTTTAAAATCCTCATATACAGAGTGTTCTGAAAGGTAGTTTACGATTTTAAACATAGGTTAGACATACGGAAATGAACCATTTTTGCAATAGAACATGAG
>BGPR01010718.1:0-51374 GCA_013235015.1 Araneus ventricosus
TTGAAATTTCTTTGATTTCGCATTCATCCAGGACTCCCTAAAGAGGAGGCAGGAGGGACACGCGGGCTGGTGATGAGGGCAGGGAGATATTTTATTGAGGAAATGTTAGGTGTCTGTGGGATCCGCATGCCAGTACTTTGCCCCGGGGAACGGCCTGGCTCTCGGCAGCCCTGCATATTCATCGTTGTGAACGGAAAATTGTTCACGGTGGAAAAATCAAGAGTTTCTTTCTCGCAAGAATCATATTCCTACTCTTCCCACCCTTTTGTTTCTTAGTTCGGGAACTCTGGAACGGGAAGGTACCGGAAGGGACAGAAGAGAAGACGGTTTTTTCGGAACTCTTCCATGCGTCTTGACCACTTTTGCTGCTTTGCCTGTGGATTTTCAGTTGTTTTCAGAATCGTGTAAAAATGAGTCGAAAATGTCATCTTAAAAATTAAAACAAATGACAATAACTGACTTTTTTAAACCTTGACTAAAAGGTAAATAAATTCATTATTTGATATGTTACATACAATATGCTTGTTTCTTCTCTAAACTTATAACTTTTATTATTTTCAGATTTTTAAAAACTGGAATATTTTATCCTTTACTTAATAGCTTGGTAATTGCAGTCTAGATGGCGCCGCTATTTGAAGGGTTAACACGAAATATTTTGGTGGTCCCGTCGATTTCATGTTATCGGGGTTTGACAGTATTCATTTCTCGAAGAGAAGAATTGTTATTTTAAGAATGGATGACCGAAAAATATAATCTGGTTAAAGATATTAATACTTTAAGAAAGACAAATTCAGAATTTATGTATGAACTAGATTTCAGACTTGAGAAAATCTAAAACAATTCGACACGCATATAGTATCTCGACATCTTCCTTCTGCACATGTTTCTCTTCTAGAAAAATCAAATATCTTTTCACGACTACGCATATTTGTTAATACTTCTAAAGAAAGTCAGTTTCAGATACAAGTTATTTCAACAAAAGTTGTTAATAGGAAATATTTCTGTTTTTCTGCTTTTATTTCCACCACTTTTTGTTGACATTTCTGCTCTTCTGGAAAAAAGAAATGTTTGCAGGCGGTAGGAAAAACAAGACAAATTATCCGCTTTAGAATATTTCCAAGTATAAAGTTTCCAAAGCTAATATAAACTTGAAGAAAGGAACAAAAATGCAGTCCTCTTCGCAGATAAAAATAAACTGTCTTCGAAATTTTGCTTTTCTTTCTTTTCCTTTTAATTTTCTTATAAAGTAAATTTGCTCAAGAAAGTTGCTTTACGCGACAATTTATTAGCAGGGGACTGAAAAATAAACACAGCCCATTTACATTTTATATGACGAGTTTCCGGAAGAATATTCTTCTTGAATGTAAAGTAAAAACTTCCATAAACTGACAAAATTCTATTTCTTGTCGCAAATTTGTCTAGGCTTGAACAATTTGCTGCTTACTAAATCTTCAGACAAGAGTCTTAAAGATTATCTTACCTCTATTGAATAGGACGTTGAAGAAGATCCGTTTTACTTCTAAAATTTCATGCAGTGATTTTTTTTTGCTCAATCTCCCTGCTTTTACAAGATATTATCTCTAAATGATATTTAATAAGTTATAAATTTAGAAAATTTAAAGTTATAACCAAATCTGAAATGTATTAGTTATTCATATATTAGTTTCGTGGAAAGATAATATCTATATTCTTATGAATTTTCTAATAATGTCATTAGACACAAATATATATATATACTAGAAAATCACCCGTCATCAATTTGTTCTAGAGATTTCCCGTCAAATTTGACGTCTTTAAATAAATATGTGAGAGAAATGTTTAACATTGATTGAAAACAAATAAATTAAACATATGTTTTATGACAGAAAATGTTTTTTTATTTACATTTTTCTTTATTCAAAAAACCTCTTGGTAAAGTATTAAATTATAGTAAAAAATATATACAAAATATGTACATAATAATTCAATAATCATGAAATTCTCAGCTTGTCAAACGTAAGTTGAAATTTAAAATTTCAAAGGAATTCGTTTTCGAAATTCGAATCAAAATAGACCTCTTATTGTCAAACGTTGCCAAAAATATTATAAAATTATATCGTCACGATTGCAATAAATAATCAGATGCATCGTGGCGTCCAAACTATATCACGCGCATGATATGCCACTGGCGTGATTTACTACTTTCTATTAAAAACGGAAATTAATTTGAAATATATGATTAATATAATTTACAATTTCTCGGGAACTATTGATTACAGCGAGATAAATTTTATATCAATCGATAGCAAATTTTATTTCACTATTTTAGAACAATTAAATTTGAAATTCGAACGACAATTACTTTTTTTAAATTTAAAATTACTGAAATTTAGGTGTTCCAACAATGAAATAATGCTGTTTAACGTCTCGTAGTGCTATGGCGCGAATTTTATTGTTGGTGACGTCAGAGCGTTACCGGATCAGTGAGAAACAGTTCTAAGTTATTATATTAGTAATTTGTGTTAAATGGCATTTCTACTTTTTGAAGTAGCGTCTAACTTAAAATATACAAAATTTATTTTTTACTATAATGTAAGCCTTTATTTTACTGCTACTGTACATTTTTTTGCATTTAAAGGCAGTTTTTGCTAGTAGTTGATGTACCAGTCTTTGGTCGGAATAAAAATGTTTCCATGTCTAAAATATTTAAATAAGATATTATAATACGTAAAATCCTGTTGTCGTCTGTAATTTTAATTCAAAAAATAATATCAGTTGCGAAAAACAGTTTTGAAATCTCGTAGTTTCTTAAAAAATTGCAGACTGTGCCAAACGATTTTTAAAAATCGCAGAAAACCAGAAACCGTGAGTTTTAAATAATCCTTAAAGAATGACATAAAATTTAATAAAATACATTCGAATAAGTTTTAATTCGAAACATAGCAAAATTTATAATTTTGTATAATTTAGTAAAACTGCAAGAACAACTTTTCACTTGTGGAGAATATGATAGTGTTATACAATTGGTTTATTCTGCATCGAAAACCTTTTGGTCTCTGGGTAAAATCATATTATCCAAGCATTTATTTCATTTTTATTACTGACATACAATTTTCAAAATTCTTCCTCGATAACTTGAAGATTGATTCTAATTTCCAGCTTTTAGTTTAATAAGGGTTGTTTGAAGTTGAAAAAATTTTACGCAAGCAAAAACTTTAAAAGTGTGCAAGTGCAAAGTTCTTACAAAGGAAATATAACAACTACCTTTTGACAATTTTTTGTTAATTTGAAATTCCATTAGAATTTAATTCTCCAGAGTAAAATTGAAGATCAAATTTATTAAAAATAATAGTAGTATTACAATTTCTTTTAAAATTTAGTTGTCAAGTCGCATGTCCTTCTTTCTTTGATCTTATTTCTCAATCTTATTTTCCTAATTTATTTAACTTGTATTTTATTATACGGCATAAGTATTAAAAAGAAGCTTAACATAAAAACTTTTGCTTTTTGTAATTTGCTGCTACCAAGTATGTTCATTTATGCAATAATTTACTTTCTAATACGAAAGAATATTAGCATAGTATAAAATAAGGTTTTGTGTTGATGTTCTGATATTGCAAAGTCAAATGTTAATGCAGAAACTAATTTCAGTGGCCATTACTTGAACAGATTTCATATTGGTATTTAATTTTTTAAATTGCCAAATGAATATGCTTAATACAGTAAGCATATTCATTCATAATCCAAGCACGTATCTTCTAAAATTCGTGCCAGCACATCATAGTCTGAAATTTCAGTTTTTGTGCGTGATCATTTAGTGCAGAGGTTCCAAAGCTGTGGTACTCGTACCTCTTGGGGTATGCAAAGAACTATTTGGGTTACGCGAAGTCAAAGTTAGTAATGGAGGAAACAAGAAAACACAAGGAATTAAAAAAGTTATAGAATTTTGTTTCCCTAAGTTAATACTTGCTATTTAATAACTCTATAACTTGATAGTTGATTCTTAAAGAGCGTAATTTTTAGCTATCCTTACCAGTTAATGCGAAATTATTACAACTAGCCGCTCTCGCCGCCTTCTGGGCGGGTTCGCGGCCAGCGCCCACTTTGCTCAGTATTACTCCTGCCACCTCGCTGATTCGAGGCTATCAGCCACTACTTTTTTCAGTTCAGCATGAAGATCAGTGGAACAGACCTTAAAACCATAGAAGATTTCACATATTCTTTGTAGACAACAGATTCCTTTAAAATTGTGAAATCTTTCAATAAACCTCATCTAGTTGTAATGTTTTGTATAAATATTTCACGAATTTCGGCATGAAAATCTTCAGATCCATAAACACAGAATGAAATCGCCCTACTAAACAGTTTCCATCACCTACAATAGGTATTTTATAATATTTTTGACACGCCATTGTGATGGAACTGTTGGGATCTATGCATTTAAAATAATATGGTAAAACCCTACGAGATTCGCCAGCCCCAACCACCAGACCAATTTCGACATTTTTTTTATTTGAAAGGTTATGACGTCTATATATTTCATCAATTGTCGTCTGTCCCCCCACCCCACCTCCATTTTCGAACGAAATCGAAAACACACTTCTCCTCTATTCATTGTCTATGGGTAAACCTTTTAGAAATTCCCTAGCCTCAACCATCTAACCTATTTCGACAATTTTTATTTCATACGAAAGCTTATGACATCTAAATATGTCATCAAGGGTCGCCTGTCCCCCCATCACTCCCATTTTCGAACGAAATCATAAAAACTATTTCCCACAATACATTCTCTATGTTGAAAAACCTTTGGACAGACCGCTAGCAACAACACCCGTCGGATTTCGACAATTTTTATCTCATATGATAGCTTATGACGTCTAGATATGTCATCAATGGGCGCTTTTTGCCCCTCACCAACCCCTATTTTCGATCGAAATCCGAAAAACATTTAGAGAAAGAATGGTGGAGAAGTGCTTTTTTCTATTTCTTTCAAAGATGGGGGGTGGGGTCAGGCGGCCCATGATGACAAATCTAGACGTCATAACCTTTCAAATAAAACAAGAATAGTCGAAATCCGTCGAGTGGTTGTTGCTGCCCAATTGTCCAAAGGTTTTCCCCCTTAGAGAATATACAGTGGGAAAGAGTTTTTTCGATTATGTTCGAAAATGGGGGTGGGGGAAGGCGCGATCCTTGAAAGCATATCTAGACGTCATAAGCTTTCATATGAAACAAAAATTGTCAAACTCGATTGGGTTGTTGAGGCTGGCGGACTCGGTGAAGAATTTTTTTATTGGGAAAAACCTTTGGACAGTTCGCCAGTTCGACACTTTTTATTTCATATGAAAGCTTATGACGCCTAGATATGTCATCAATGGTCGTCGGCCTCCCAACAACCCCATTTTCGAACGAAATCGAAAAAACATTCAACAGAGATTAAGGTGAAGAGTGTTTTTCTGTTTCGTTCAAAAATGGGGTAGGTGGGGCAGGTGACCTATGATGCCATGTCTAGACATCATAACCTTTCAAATGAAAAAAAATTGTCAAAATCAGCCGTGTGGTTAAGGCTGGCGGACTCGGTGAAGATTTTTTTTACCACATTATTGTAAATATATAGATACTGATTTCATTTGTTTTGGCGTCGAACAAATATTATTGCAAAAATGCAGCAAAATGTAAAATCAAAAATAAGTCCAGAATATGTTATTAGTTCCGAGTCATTTGACTCTTAAGCTAACCTAAACCCTGAGCATTATTTATGAAACTTCTTTGTTGTTGGTGGTAGTGAAGATATGACAGTAGGGAAAATATAGATTAATCAAAGAATTATGCATTCTTTGTTTGGAATTTCTTTTATTCATCTTGGTTAGGGCATGCAATTTCTTGCAGTGCAAGATGAACTGAACAAATAAACCAAAACGTATAGTTTAGAAGAAATAATGATTCTATTATTAATATGAAATAATTTTTACAGAACGATCCACTAGTTGTAATCGTTACCCAAGTAATGAGGTGTAACGTTTAACAATTCAGTCCTGTGACCACATTTGATATTTTTATTGCATTGCAAGCATACGAATACGATTGAGACATCGAAAACGAATGGTTAAATTGAATTTTCAATTGCTTTTTCTTTGGGGTAAACTTGTTCAATTTGTTCCATGAATATATCAATCAAGATAATTCCTCATTATTTTAGATATTCATTCAGGAAAACTGGGGTATTGTTACCAGCGGCTAATGTATTATCATCGATCTTGTTTAGAGATGTGTTGCATTTTTAATAAAGAGTTATCGACGCATTTGATTAAATATCTTATAGTTAGAATTAATATCTCCTTGTGGAAGTTGTTGTTTGAAGTAAATTTATTACTTTTTTAAATTTTTTTATGGGGTGGGGAAGATATAATTCTTAATGAGTCTTTAGGGGGTCTGGAGCTGCTTTGATAAGCGTTAGGAATGTCTTTCATAATAAAATTTATTTGATTTTCAAAATCACATGAGTTTGCTATTTTGGAGAGGGTAAATTTGACATAACAGTTTAAATGGTTTTTATAGCTTTGACACTTTGTTGCGACTTTTGTCTTTTTACTTTTTAAAAGTATAGGAATTATGTTAAGGTCAAATTCGATTTTTACGGGGTTGTGGTCTAAAGAGACATCAGTTATGAATTGAAAGTTATAGTTATAAGAGAAATTTTCCGTTAATGTTAATCTATTGTAGTGGTAGATTTAGACCATGTGGGGTTGGGTTGAGGGTGCTTCAAGATTGATTTAGGATTTCAAGATTGTTATTTTGAGCGTAGTTAAGCGAAGTTATACCAGTAGATTGTTTTTCTGCAATTCTAGCTGTGTTATTTTGTGCGTAGTTAAGTGAAGTTATACCAGTAGATTGTTTTCCTGCAATTCTAGCTGGTGTGATGTATCAAAAAATCAAGTAAAGTAAAGTCACCATAGTGAATTACACTGTTATTTAATATCATTTTGGCACTTTTGATCAGGTCTGCATGGGACATAAACTGAGGCAGTAATTATGGGGGATTGTTTTTGGTAAATTTAGTTTTACTATTATACTGGGAACATAGATTAGATTTGGGATGGAAATTTCAGTCTGATTTAGATTACTTTTGATAAGCCACACGGAACATCACCCCGCCCTGCCGTAGCATCCGGATAACACATGAAAGACCGGCCACCGCGACAGCAAATTCAGGCACTGTGGTTCCTGCATAATAGCTCCCATTACGAGCGGCTCATGCAACAACCCTCCATTTTACCGGGGTACGACCTTCCTTCGGAGATGGGCCCTAAGAGCGACACCACCATTATTGTACCCTCAGGAGAATCGAGTTCCTGCTTACTTATACGGCAGCAACTCATATCCGTGCACTCGAAGTACCCCCCCCCCCCTACTCCGAGGGAGATTATTTTTGATAAAGACACCTGTTGCAGAATTTATTTATCTTGTAACTTAAAACAATCTGAAAAATAGATAAAAATTTATATTCGATCGCATGCCATGCTAACTTCTGAATATGTACGTCACAGCAATAAAAAAGTTAGCGTTTGTCAAAATTTCATTAATATTTATTGTACAAACTTCATTATTTTTTGTTTTTATTATTATTTTTTTTTAATTAATTATTAAATATTGCCATGAAAATCATTCTATTTAATTAAAAAATTTTGCAAGCGATGATGCTGATTAAATTTGGTTATATAGTCTAGATCAGGGATGGCGAACCTTTATGTATCAACGTGCCATTTTTTCTAAAAAAATGTTTAATGAGGTCATAGACGTGCCGTCAAATAGTACTGTCAATGCTTCACAGTGAACTTTGTGATCTGTGGCGTGCCCAAAATATTGTGTCGCGTGCCATCAATGGCACGCGTGCCATTGGTTCGCCATCCCTGATATAGAGGATCACGTCACCAATTTATGAGTATTTTTGCCCAACTTTGCGACTCAATAGTCGCTTAACTACAATTCCGATTTTCATTTTTTGTAACTTTTGTTGTTACCTTTATCTCTAAAATAAGACATTAGTTATGTTTTAACATATGTAGTTACTGAGATATAGAGGATCTCCCATTCAACGTTTTTTGTGTCGTTTCGGCATGTGAATCAAATTCCTTCCTGGGATCCCAATGAAGGAACTAAGTCCTACGTTTTTTTTTTTTAAAAATCAAAGATCAGGCTGTAATAGGAGATTTACAGTCAGGATGGAACTGATACTTCTACTCTGATATTATATACTGATAACTGAAATGATATCTGATATTATATACTCATATTTCTGATTAGTTATTTTTCAATAGAAATTAACTACATTATGTAAAAGTTTAGGCACAATTCAGTAAGTCTTTTTCTCAAAAAATTGACTAGTGGAGCTTTATAACAAGTAAATGAGAATATTACAAGAATTTCATAATTAAAAATGCGTTGATTTGATAATTAATAAAAAGATTTCATAAGATTATAAAAGTTCTAAATTTTCTAACTTCTCGATTCGCTTCAGATTTCAGAATTATCTCACCCTCTGTTGCTTCCTTTGTTCCTCCCTTTTAGTTTATAATTCATAATTATGAATATTGTGCAATCTTGAAAACAATATTTTCTGGAATTTTCCACCGCGTGGCGTCATTCCTATGGAAAAAATGTAATTAAATTAATCAGTTAACTGATATTTAAGTCCTGAAGATATTAAAATAATGCATTGTCATCGAGAGCACATAAGTGTTCAAAATTTTAACACTTTAGCACACCAGCGAGTGAGTGAAAAAAAGATTAAAAAATTCCATCTTTGCAAAAATGAAACAATTCAAAGTAAAATGTATAAATAAATCTAACTAAAAAGAAGCAAAGTACAAAGTAAATAATCTTAATAAAAAAATCAGGATACGTGCAAAAAGCATGAGCAACATGTTTTCTTTGTGATTTATTTTAGATAGATTAATCTGCATTTGTAACATTTGAGTGTCAAAATTTCATATGTTAGAAAAGTTGGGAGAAAGGAACTTTTTAAAGTTAATTTTTTTAAAGCAACTTTGTAAATTTTTTTGTTATTTCCTTTAAAAAAAACAGATCCTGAGTTGGCCTGGTGGAAGAAGCTCGGCTTTTGGGTCGGATGGTAACAGATTCGAAACCTGATTCCATCTAAGAACCGCAATATATGTGGACCTAGTGTAATCTGGTCAACGAACGAATCGATGGTCAAACGTCCTATCATTGATGTGGTGCTGAAGTTCGAAGAGGAAGGTATCGTCCTCGTCATCTGACTTCGGTTCAGAAGCGTCCCGATGTGGCCCTCGTGTTGTTTCTAAATGGAACGTAAATATATTAAATAAACTAAACTAATAAGACACTTAATACAATAAGAGTCAATCTGAATTGCTCGATAAACGAGGATTCGAGGAGTTTCGAAGTTATATTATGGACTATATTGCATTTATCTCCTAACGGATGCAGATGACAAAGAACTGCCATTCCTATTTCAGATGTGCTAACCGTACTAGCTCCGTCTTTTTAACCTACGACTGAATTTAGAGATTTAAAATAAATCTGGATATAAAGAAAACTCGTAAAAGTGAGAGGAGCATATAAAAATACACTTAGGAAATTGAAATTTTAATTATATTAATAAAAAATTTTATTCCTCAATGTGTGTGTGGATGTTAAGAATTTTCTTCTCTTTTGGTAGCGTTTCCAATGTTGGAACAACTTTCTAATCGCACTGTTAGCAGCATCTCACGCTTTTATTGTTTTTCCTTTCGCCTCCATATTTTCGATAAAAAATACTTTGACATTTTAGTACAATAACAAAAGCGTAATTTTTAAAGGAATTTATCTATTATACCTATTAAAGGCTAAAAAGAAAATTTCATAAATCTTTATTATCATTATGGAATCTAGTAATCGATTTTTTTTCAAATCCACTACCAGATGGCGCCTCAAAACCAATTCAGAACTAAATTAAATTATGCCATTAACTAATATATAAATTTTAAAGGTATTGTATTGGAAGTTCTGCGCAGTCGTGTAACTAACTGTACAAAACTTCGGAACTCTAATATATCAGGTTAGGTTAGGTTAGGTTAGATTAACGTCCCGTTTTGAAGCAACACGGGGGCTATTTAGGGACGGCCTCGTAATTTTGAGACGCCCTGAGCTGGCACCCCCTCTCCAAACATCTACGCCACGCCGGCGGGGCATTGCATATGATTTGGTATGCAGCGGGTCCCATGCGCGGTGGATCATTGGTGGAGTTTAGAGCCTGCGACCCTCCGGTCCCGAGGACGAGGCGTTCCCACTAGGCCACCACGGCCTCTCTAATATATCAGGACGCGAGTGAGAAATCGATGATAAAATTCCATTTTTTCGAACAGGGAACAAAGTCAAGTTAAATAAAACCGTGTAAAAAATATAAAATTGATTTATTGTCCTGTAAAATAAAGGTTTTCCCAAATAACTTTATATTCCTAGATTTTCCCAAGTTCGGGATCGTTTGGATTGTCCAACTCTAGCTCCAGAATCTATCATCCCGTTTAAAACCAAGTATGTCATGTTTCCCAGTATTTCTACATAACACGATATACTTCAGTTTAGACACAATTTTGAAGACCAATAATTAGCGTAAGCTATATACAAGAATGACGATAAAAAATTGATGCTGAACATAAAAGGTATAAATACAAAATTTTCCTTTTACAGTTTCGTTATCATTTTCTATCGTTTCATAGTTGATTTAGCGGGTTAAAAAATTTTTAATTATTGGCAAGAAGCATTTGAACGTTTTTAGCATAATATAATGTACAGGTCAAGAACTGTTTCAATCCCGTAATATATTGACAGGTTTGGTGTACCAGGAAGCTGACCAACTAGCCAGACAAGCTAATCATAGTACTGTTAACATTAGAATCAATCTCCCTAAATGTTGAACTAAAAAAATGTTCCCTTGAAATTTGGAAGGATAAGTGGAACCTTTTGGGAATTTTCCTTTTCGCTCCCCAAGTTAACATTAACCGAACTTCATTCGACTCAAAAATGAATCTGTTTTTCACAGGACATGTGAATTTAGTGACCCCGTCCCTCTTCCAAACGAGAGTAAGCAATATGATTCTGCATTGTAACGTCACAGACGATAGCCGCGGTTTTATGGCTGAGCAAATTCTAGGAGAATGCAGAAAATTTGTAGTCATTCGAATTTTATTACAGCTAGATCCTATTCACATACATTTGCAACATACATTTTATAGATTAGAATGCTTGTATTTACCAACAATCAATCAAATTGACCTCGAAGGGAGGGACTGTAACTCTCTGGTAGAGTACTTGGATGTAATTAGTTAACTTTCGCGAAACGAACCTGCACTCCGCTGGAAAATTCAATAAAGTCCCGGAGTTCTATGTAAACTCCTACGAGATGAGCCCGAGGACCGGGTCTATCCGTAAATATATCCGAAATCGCAATCCCTGAAGGCAGCACTGCGAATCCCGATTGGGAGAAAAACCTAACTCTCTCCAGCGTAGCTGAAGTCCAACTACCAACTCCACTCAGACAATCGAAATCCCTCATTTTATGTAACGATCAGGGTCTCCTCATTAATAAGATGGCGTTTGTTTCCACTGCCTGCAAAAATCCCCACCATTATTTCTCTCCAGTTAGCTCTCTTCCTACAAAGGCAAATGTTGCCCCTCGTCCATCAAATCCACGCTTCGTTACTCTGAATTGTCCAGTTCCCGTCGCATAGGCGACATTGTCAATCAACTCTTTTTTTTAAGGACCCTGTGGTCAAGGTCTGGTCTCCAGTCAAGTATTTTCACCTCTGCTGACGCTTTGTTGCCTTTGCCTGTCCACACTTTGTTAGACAGCACCTGTACAGAGAAGCATTGTCATTCCTCAGACGGTTGACGCTGGTAGAAGAATGCTGTATAATAGGGTGGATCGAAAAATCAAAGTTTGGATAAAATAATCGGCATAGGGTGCAAAAGTTGTCTTTTAAGTGTATTAGCATATATGCAAAATTTTTTCAACTTTGTTTAATATCTTCCGGTGCCCCAAAACGCTTAAATATTTGCAAAAAAAACATTTTTTATGCAAATTTCGAATTAAAAATCAAAAATTAAAAATGTGTTAAAGAAACAATTTTACAGGGAGAAACGTAGAGGAGAGGGCGAAGGAATGATAAAAAATACCAACAAAAATTGGAAAATTATCGTACTGAAAAAATATCGTGTTTGTTCGATATCACATTTTGTAAGTGTACAAATTTCGATAAATGTAAATTTCAAGAAGACATGAACATTTCACTTGCTAAGTGATTGTTTATAAAAGATCGAATATTAGAAAGGAAAATGGTTATTGGAGAAGTGGAAGTAATTGCTAATGAAAAAAAGAGAAAAGGAAAAAAGAAAACAGATGGAAGACAAAAGAATAAAACGTAAAATGGTTAAAAATGATGCTGCTCATGCTCAATCAAAGGAACTGCTTGAGCTCAACACTATGTCTTCCTCCTTGTATACAGATACGGATGTAATTACTTTGGAATATCAATCATAAAATCGTTTAGATTTCCTTACCTTAGCAATGGAATGTGATCGATACGGAGTTTCAGATAGAACAGCTACTTTATTTGTCAGTGCTGTTCTACAAGACATTGGAATTGTACACGAAGGCGAGGCTTCGCATGTGGTAGATCGCAATAAAATTCGTAGACAGCGTAAAAAGCTTTAAAATGCAGTTGCAAAGTCTACTAAGTTAACAGTGTTGTTGTCTCTTTTAACCGGATTATATTTCGATGGGAGGAAAGAAAACACAAAAGTACTAATTAAGAAGGACACAAGGTACTACCCAAAGACCACGAAAGAGGAGCATTACACTCTTGTAAACGAACCTACCTGTGTATATCGGAAATGTTACTGCTGCAACAGGAGGAGCTAAAGACATAAAAGAAGCAATACTCAATTTTTTGGAACACATAATATGCGATTAAATGTGCTAACAGTAATTGGATGCGATGGAACAAATGTTAATACTGGGCACAAGGGAGGTGTTATTCGCTTGGTGGAACTTGCCTCGATAGACCATTACAATGGTGAATTTGTTTGCTTCAAACAAATGAGTTACCCCTCCGTCATCTACTAAATTCTTTGGATGGGCAACAGCTGGTCCTAAAGAATTTTGTCGACCACTTCGTAAAGCAATCAAAACCTACTAGGAGCTAGCTACCTGTAGCTCCTTTTTCTTCAATAAATGTGGAGAATATGCCACATAATATAGATAGAATGGTTCTCAGCAATGATCAGCAATATCCATATGATATTTGCCTAGTGATATCACGTGGTGAATGTTATTCTGACCTGGCATTAAGAAAGCCTGGTCCAGTTGTTCACTCAAGGTGGCTAACAATTGCAGGTAGAATTTTAAGGTTGTATGTGGTCACAGAAAAACTATCTGACAATCTTATTATTCTTGCAACATATATTATGAAGGTATATGCAACCTGTATGGTTCCATGTCAAGACAAATCCCTCCATAACAGAAGGAGCGCTGCATATTTGGAGATTTATTTCATTTTTTAGATATTTGGAACCCAATTTAAGAAATATAGTACACACTTTTATTCAACGAAATAGCTTCTTTTGTCATCCAGAAAATTTTCTATTGTCAATTATCACAAATAACAGAGAGAATATAAGGTCTTTAGCACTACGAAAACTAATTTGTGCTAGATATGAAAACAGAGGATTATCAGAATAAGAATTTTTCAAGTACCAAAAATAGACTTTAAAGCAAAGGATCATTTTGCACTTATTATCTGGCAATGAGTTGGACATTTGAACCACCTCTTTTGATGAATGTGCCATTTAAATAAATTGAGGCCATGGTAAAAGTTAGACAGAGGAATGGTCAAAATATCCATGCCATACCCAAGCTGTAGAAAGGTGTTTTCTCATAGTGTTTGAAGCGTCGGAAAGTGTATATGGAGAAGAGAAGAGACACGGCTTCATATTTAATAGGATACAATCAAGAAGTCTTATCAAGCATTATAATACAAAAAGGATTACATCCTTTAGAAATATGTAAATCTTCAAATTAATAGAATTAAAAAATCTATGATTAAGTTCACTTTTTATAAGTTTTGTGATTTATTTCTTTGACTATTAAATTTATACTTCATGTATTTTTATAAAATTATAATTATTTATAAGTTTACACTTTAATACTTGAATAATCTGCCAATTTTTCAAATATTTTTCATTAATTCACAATTTTTAATAGATATTTGTAAAAATGTCAATTTTTATCTTTTTGGGGGGCTTTCAGGCCACCAGAAGATATGAATGAACTTTAATAATAATAAAAAAACGCAAATTAATATACCCAAAACAAAACTTTCTTACCCGGCGCTAAGGGAAATTTTGAAAATATTTTTTTTATAAATTTCCCCCCAAAAATGTCATTTTTAACTATTTTTGGAGCACTTGGGGCACTGGAAGATATGAATGGATTTCAATAAAAAAATATATGTAAACTAATATACCTAAGACACAACTTTTCCACCCCATGCCAAAAATAATTTCAAAACAAAACAAAAAAAATTTTAAATTTTCATAAAAAATTCAATTTTTAACTATTTTTGAGGTGCTTGGGGCACCGGAAGATATGAATGAATTTCAATAAAAAAAATTATATAAACTAATATACTTAAGACACAACTTTCCCGCCCCATGCCAAAAAGAATTTCAAAAAAAATTTTTTTTCCTATACTTTTCGATCCACCCTACTGTATAATTCCACCTGCAACACTAAATCATCGTCGTTATTCGGCGGTTTTGTTACAGCATGCACGTGAATAGACGCAAAGCGTAAATGTGCCCATGCTGTGGCATTTCTTAACAGCCATCAACCGATTTCTCTAAGAAATCTTTGAATGCATGCTGCACGCTTCAATGCCTACAAAACACTAAAATGGCTGAGTGATTCACACATTGCGTCTACTCCCGATGTCGAAACTGAAGTGCTACCGAATCAGAATTAGAGGGATTTTCAGAAAAGAATTGCAATATTACTTTCACACTCTTCCGGAATTTCACTGCAAGTGAATTCCATCAACAGAGCTTCAAAATACTTAAACTTAGTGACAAGAAAACTGTCACAAATCATAAAATAAAAAAGGTTTAACAAAAAATATTTCGGTTAACCTTTAGTTTAGGGTGCGTACTCACTTCGTTTCCCTTAAGCTCGCCAATTGTTTGTCGCCAAGAGAGAGAGAGAGAGTGCCAGAACATTTGTTTTGGATGAGAGTTTAAATTTTCTCGGCCTCGTTTGCGCATGCGCCGTCAGTGCTTTGTTTACCGGTCTACGGCTGATTTTTTAATTTCGCCTCATTTCCATTGGTCCACTGTCTGCTCTCTTCTATTTGCTTGGTCAGCGTACTAATTTGAATAATACTTCACTTAGAATTTTTTGATCATTTACGAAACGATTTTTTTCAATAACAGTTCGCTTCTCTTCTAAAGATTTTCGTTCATCGAGTTTGCTAATTCTCTTTCTCTGTGTTGCTGATTATGGCTTCGAAATATCGAAAAAGGAATGTTTTTTCTGGAAATAATGGTTCCCATGCTACGTTTCACCGTCTTCAGAAGTCGTGTTTTTCAAGCGTTCATGCTTTCCCTGTGTGTTTCGTTCCTGAATGAAAAGGCGAAGCTACGAGGTGCCTGCTTTGCTGAAAGCGAAGCCACTGATGTTTTTTTAAGTTAAAAAAATTTGCCCGGTATACATTTGCAATGCCTAAGGCATTGCGTGCTCAATCTCTCGTTTTTAGATGCCGTAGGCATCGAATGCGCAGGAGACTTATAAAAAACTCACTGCGCATCCTAAATAGTGTTTGGCGACGGCAGATAAAATTGCGCCAAAGAAAATTGGCGAGAAAATAGTATGCACCCTAAACTCCAGGTTTACCAATATTTCTTACCCACAGCAACACCGAAATGTGGTAGAGGCAAGAGTTGAAACAGCTTTAGGATGTCAATTACTACGAGAGATACAAAATAGATTAATCAAAAACTGTATATATTTTTTCGTAAGTTTGGGAAATGAAATACTTGTTTTTACATCCTTTCGAAATATGCAAGGCATTTCTAAATGATTACGCTTCTTACAAATTGTTCTATAAACTTCCTTGCCAACGATAATTAGGAAAAAGTGAATATGATACAATAGGAATATCAGATTTTCATTAGGGTACGTAATAATTACTCTATTTGCAGGGCCAGATTTTCCCTAGGACCAAGCTAGGAAAGCCTTGTGGTTTTCTTCCCATGGTTGATCAGGCAGCGACGACCATAGCACAGGCTTTCCTACGGGAATTCGTTTCTCGCTTTGGCGTACCCGAGATCATTACTACAGACCGAGCTACAAACTTTCAGAGTCATTTGTCCCACAATCTTGCTAATTTGCTCGAATCATGGAAAAACCGTAGTAAAGCATACAACCCAAAATCTAATGGCATGATAGAAAGAGTACACCGACAGATAAAAGCAGCTTTGATGGCCCATTGTACAGCAGATTGGGTTGGCGCGTTACCTTTGGTACTGTTAAGTATTTGTTCCAGTATTAAATTCCTATAGGCGCGTCCTCCGTTCAATTAGTGTATGGGACATCGCTTAGACTGCTGGGAGAGCTTTTTAGGTAATTTCAGAATACTACCCAAACTCAAACTGAGTTTCTAGCTTAGCTCAGGCGTACAATGCAACAAATTAGGCATGTACCAGCCACAAACCATTCCATTAACAAAGTATTTGTTCACCCGGAATTATTGAAATCTTTGCACGTGTTTGTGCGAGTAGACAAGATTCGACGACCATTCAAGCAGCCGTACTCTGACCCTCATCAAGTTCCTCAAACGAACTGACAAGATTTTCGAACTTGACATAAATGGTAAGTCAACAACCGTCAGCATGGATCGACTAAAACCCGCATTTTTCTGTCAAGAGCCACTAGACATCCGTGTAGGAATTATTCCGTATGCTCCTGACAAAGGGGTCTATTCTGTTACCCCCGGTTGGGGTGGGAGACCTCACTTTTCCCGGCCTAAAACAACGGAAAAAGTGAGGTCTCCCAACCCAACCGGGGGTACCAGAAAAGACCCCAAATATCTTGTTACTCGATCTGGCCGTGCTTCAATAACAGTTATTCGTTTTCAAGCCAAGTGACTTTCAAACTCCGGGGGGAGTGTGTGGCAGCCTCTCGAACCTTTTTCCTTGACATTTCATTTCTTCTCGCAACTTGCCATGAGGTGGCAGGTAGAGTTTTATTCTTTCATGCAAGATGCTAAGAAGGTGCAATTGTTCTGCGCTCGCACTATTAGACAAAGTATTTATAAAAGTATCTTTTCCATTTCCGTCAGACAGAGAGAACAGCAACGCAATATAGCCAACTCACTTCAGTGAAGAATAAGCCTTCTTGACTGGATGTACAGTAATGGTGTGAGCCATCTCGCCTAAGCGGAGCATGAGCCTTCCGACTGGTTTACATTTCTCACATCTGCAAATAGATGCGACTTGTTAATCATCAGCAACACAGAATCCAAATGTACCTATAGTCCCTTCGCTCCCCACTGAACGTGTTCCTCTTCTCGCCAAGTATTCTTGTGTACATGGTAACTTTCGATACGAGATGTATATTTCTACAAATTCTTTTTGTTTAAATGTTCCAATGATTTAATGTTCTAATTGACAAGTTCATTTTGCACAATATACCTTGTTAAAATATGAAATAAATGTTTATTGATGAACTTTTTGCCTGGAGTATCATTTGTAACTTGCTGATCCGAGTCAATAATGAAGTAGAGCATTTTTGAGGTATTCTGTAGCCCCTTCAGGTTTCTCACTATAATTTTTCAATTTTGTTGTATTGTTTGAAAATGTCCTTCTTGACATAAACAGTAATATAGAACATTTGCTTTTTTATTATTTAAATTACCATGCAATTTTTATAATTGTGACAAAAAGATATCGTAACATAATTAGATTTTTGATGAAATACTAAAAAAAAATTTCAATCTATCTTTTTCAATGTAGCTTTTAACTTCATGTTTACGTTAATGTAGTAAAGGGAAAGTTTCATATTTGATGCATGGAATTGTACTTATTTTAAAATATGTCTGGAGAGATCTTTCAAAGCAATTTTTACTTTCTTTTAATCTAGGTCGACCCAAGTATTATTTTTATACGCAGCCTGCTTTTGATAAGAATGCAATAAACTACTTTTTTGAAATTTCTTAATATTGAAAACCAAAGCAAAAGAGTAATTTATGCTATAAAGTAAATGCTTTAATTACATAATTGGCAAGGTTGAATTGTAGAGTACGAAGCGGTTTTCCTGACACTTTATTTCGCCAACTGTTAATCGCCAAGAGCAGCATTCCTCGACTGAGAAGCTGATCTGTTTTGGGTGCGCAGAGATCCTTTTATTGGTTCTCAAGCATGGCCGCCTTTTATGACTGGTTTAAATTGGTCTCCTCCATGCTTTCTTCCATTTTATTGGTCAAATTTTCTTTGAATTTCGAAAATTATGATAATTATAATCATTTCCCAATGGATTTTTCTATACTGACGGACTCTTTGTTTGTGTTGACGTTTTGAGGAAGGAATCTGCATCGCGCTTTGCTTCTTGCAATCGTTTTCAAGTCTTTCATTTGATGTTCATGACTTCAAAGTCTTCGCTCCTGGTCCATGGCTTCAAAGGCTTTTAAACGAAGGAACGTTTTAATGTGATAACTCATTTTAGAATTTTAAAACATGTAGATTTCTAACATTCAATGAACAGGCGTAGCTACTAGGTTGCCGCTTTCCTGAAAGCCGATGTAATTTAAAGTTCAGAAGTAATTTTTAAAAATAAAAAACTTACAATAGTCGTTAAAACTGTTACGCGAACGTAGCGAATTAGTAAACAAACAACAAACAAACGTTACGGACAGATGTCCAAAGATGCGCAGAACCGTCGAAATTTCGTTTGACGCGGGTCATTTTTTCCTTGTCACGTGTGAGCGCGAATTCACACCATTATTATATATATATATAGAAGATCAATGCTCCAATTTTTTTAAACATTAGGCCATTATCTTTTTATTAAACTAGTCATAAACATAATGTTTTCATTAATTTATTTTATTGTTTTATTTAAACATATTTTAAATTTCACCAACAGTTCTAGGTTTTCATTTATCACAATTGACAGAATCTAAGCATCTGTAAGAAAATATGAATATAGAAGTAATTCTTACTTTGCATTGTATACTTTGCAGAGTCTCATTTGTCATATAGAAACTTTTTAAGATGTGAAAAATTAATTATTTCCAATGTTTTGCAAATTAATATTCATGTTCCAAATAATGTTATGATATGATTTTGAGTACTCGACATTTATTATAACATCCTTCTAGAAGACCAAAACAAAAGGTTCTTAATTTTTTTTATCCTGAAAAAATCAGTATAATACTAACTTCATCAAAAGAAAGTAATTTCCTTTGAAGTTAAAAAAATATGTGATGAAAAGGAATAAATATAATTTAATAATTTGAAAATTACTTAATACTTCTTAAATTATATGCCCACGTGTTTTAAATTATTGGTACATTACAAAGATATGAATAAATTGCCATTTTTTTAGGTGTTTCTCCAAATTTACTATTCATTTCTGCATTAAAGAAAAGTGAATTTGTGAGAAAAAAAGCTTATTTCAGAATTGCATGTAAAATTTACAATGTATGAAAGAAAATTAACTAGTATTAAATTTCATAATAGTCAGCGACAATCATAAACTAAAAATACCTAATTATTGTCAATATCGATGTCATGACAATGTAAACAATAATTAGTTCTATTTAAGCCACTTGGGGACGCTGCAGACGTTGCTGCGAACTCCTGATTAGAACCACTATACGCACAACACTGTGATCCAGATACAACACTAAATCTGCACTTTCAATTCCAGGGTGTCGTCCTTCTCTTTCTGTCTGCCTGATTCTAGAATCAAATTATTTTTTTCTCTTTTTTTACCAAATTTACCATGTATATAATTTGTTTTTTCCTTATTCTATTACTGATGCTTATTTTAATCCATAGTTTTTTTTTTGTTTTTTGTAAATGACTTGTGTCAATAGGACTAATAATTGTATTTAGGCGACTTGATTTGATGTTGCCAATAACCTTTTACTTTTAAATTGTTAAGGGAAGGTGGAAGACACAAGCGTCTACACCTTGACCTCTAACTAACCAACATTCCAAAAGTTTCCTCTCTCGCGCCATCTCGTATAGAAAATAGAAAACTTATCCGGGGACGACGTGTACTACGATAAGTAACTTGAAAACGCGCTAGGGACGAACTCCAATTCATTTCATTATTTCTTCTATTTAAGCAAATCTAGTAACATTTTTTTTTTTTACTATATCTGTTCCAAATGATAAATGCAAACACCGTCTAACTATTTAAAAACTAATTTTTAAACTTAAACTTTTGTAAATAATACATTGCAATATTCAGGGTATCTCGAACACGTTGCAAAAGTATATTTCTTACATTCATGTTTTAAACATATTTTATATACATAAACACATATTATATCATTAACGTAATCATCGTTATACAATTATGGATAGCAAAATACTGCTTCTCATTTTCTTAGGAACACAGGAAACGTTCTTAGAAATCCAAATAATGAATTCTTCTGGCGTTGATCTAATAAATTTAGGACGTAATTCACTATTATTTTTTAGAATATTTTCTACAATTCTAAGCTTTTCAAACGGATAAGGCATGTAGCAGCTGACTACAGTTACATCTGCATAGCCTAAGTGCTTACACGGACCACCTTCCGCCGAATTTGCAATTATAAATCTTTCTCATAAATCTCTAGCACTATCCTGTAGGGACAACGCGTTTTATATCATTGGCTTTCAAAAAAACACAGATCAGTTCGTTAACAATTAAATTTTTTTTATAAAATTTAATTTTAATTAAATGTTGGTACTTTTAATTTTTTTTGCTGCGCCATTAGTTAAATTTCACCATTCTAACCATTAGTCTGTGGGACGAACATCAAATCGTTCACATTCGTTTGCTATGTTTTGAGAATACATAATTTTTTTTATTAAGCTATTATAATTAATTAATTTTATCTGAATTCTCAATGTCCCCACACTTAAATGTGCACATCATTTACAAAATAACAATTATATAGAGAACTATATTTTTTTTCCTATTTGCAGCCATTCGTAGAACCGCTACTAGATGGCGCAGTCAAAATTCAGTTCAAAATTTAACAAACAGCTTTTTAATTAGAATATTCAAAATTTATTTTATTTTATACCATTAAAAATATTAATATGATGTTCATATAGTTAATATTTAGGAGTCTCAGAAACCAGTTCCGCCACTTTCTTGTTTGCATTACAAGAGACGTCGCCGGTCCTGTGCCGGACCAGCTATCTGGGGAAAGGCACCACCGACAAGAGAATGCCCGAGGGTGCTGGAGCAACGTCTCCTATATCTAGAAAGCCCTTATTTCAGAAAGTCAAGTGATTCTAAGGAAGGCCAGTCTCCTTTCACCCAAACAAGACCGTCAATGATGTAGGCTTTAAAGATCGGCTTAATTTTGTTCCAAGATTATTTAGATCATTGTTTAAATTTTTCAGTGAATGGTTGATATAACCTATTTATAAATGTTTTCAATATACTTCAATTTATATAGAAATTTTTCATAAGTCAAGTAACTCTTATGATTATCAAAACGGAAATCGATTTTAAAATACAATTATCTTAAATAATTGAGAAATAAATAAATCTGATAACTTATGCTGTAGTTTATTATTTTTTTATTTTATCTTCTAACAGGATTGATCAGGGTTGTCGATTTTTTTTTTCAAAAAAAATCTATTTGATTTGATTTAAATCGCATTTTTTTATTTTAATGATTTTTTTAAAACGATATATATGTGTATATATATATATATATATATATATATATATATATATATTTAACATTTGTATATTAGACACAATGCGCCCTGCAGTCATAGAATTATATATATAAACACATACCAGTCATTAAGCTGTACTGTAATTCAAATATATAACAACTATTTAAAAAATATTTGTGCACGCACACACACACAAACATTTCCTTTTATAAGTATAGATCATAATTAAATTACACTATGTAAATGTTTGTATTTCTTTTGGAACATTAATATGTAGGGTAGATGCTCCAGTTTTGGTCACATTAAAGAGAAAATTTGAAATGGAAACTTCACAGTGGATGACTGCTTAAAGCATATTAAATCATACTTATACTATTCTTTAGCAAATTTTATTGGCATTCTGCTAGTTATAAAATTTTTCTGAAGAATATTTTAGATTTTGAGTTATGAATTCTTAAATAAATTAGCACAATTTGCACCAGTTTTGGCCACACAAATATTATATTTTTAACAGACATTTTAGTGAATTTTAAGCAAAAATAAATCATTTTTATGCAATATGCATTTTAGTACATTATTTACTGTTAATTTAAATGCGATTTTTTTATGAATTTATAAAGATATGTAATAAAATTTACGTAAGCTGATTTTTGCTGCAGATTTCAGTTTTAAAAAAAAAGAAACAGGAATGCAGAAAACAATAATTTCATTTGGTTGATAAAATACAAACTTCATATACTCGCATAACTTTTTTTAAATAAAATATGAAACAAAAAATGGGGAGAGTAATAAACTTGCATCACAAAAGCAGAGACTTTTTTTAAAATCTTTGCATTATTATACTCACTTACAATATCCACAAATATATGTTTTTACAATTTTTAATTGCAACATTAATCAAATTCATCAGAATAATTTAAGTTAGAGCAATCCATGCATATAAAAGAATATTCCTCATCACTCGAGTCAGGTTCCTCAAGTTGAAATTTTCTAACATAAATGTGAGGTAAACATTCAATATGGAGATGTTTTTGACATTCCATTTTGAATGGCCTTAACTGCATTACTAACTTTAGATGGTGAGTAGCAAAACTATTTATGGAAAGGCTACCTGCCTTCTTATTTTTAATTGGAACCATTACTATGTAAATTGAAAACAAAACTAAATCAGTTACTTTTATTTTAGAAACAGAACTAAATCAGTTGCTTTTATTTTAGAAATAAAATTAAGTTAGTTGCTTTTATTTTAGAAACAAAACTAAATTAGTTGATTTTATTTCATCCATATATTCTTAAATTTATGTAATGGCTAAAAACACGCAATAATGAAGTTATGTGACCAAAACTGGAACATGTAGTGTTCCACTTTTGGCCACAACTGGCACAAATAGTAAATTTAAAGTACCAGTTTTGGCCACCACCCATTTAATCTTAAAAATATTTAATTTTAATATGAAATCAGAATAAAAAGAAAGTTTACCTCATAAACCTTAAGGGTAATCAGTTTTAGATTAGTCATTTAATTCTGAGAGTTGGATGTTGAAAAACTGCAAATACTTGTTCCTTAACAGTTGTGTGTATATAATACATGATCACACATTTAATTTTTATACAAGTCACATGTTTGAGAAAAATGAACCAATCATAGTGAAAATAGTAAAATAAGGATTGTTTAAAATATTGGAATGCTTCTTATTAGTTAATTTGAAATTACTGGTTAATTATTGGAAAAACAGATCCAATGTGGCCAAAACTGGTGCAGTGGCCAAAAGTGGAGCATCTACCCTATTACTTATCTTACATTTGAACATTATTACAATATAAAAACTTTGTTGTCCCTAACACTATTTAGTTTTCTCCAATATTAAAATGAAACTCGCTGCATTTTACTATGTTCTTTCCTTGTGAACATAATCCTTTCACAATATTTATTTTATTTTATATAAAAGGAGCATCTCATACTTTGCCTTTTATTGTGTTGCACTTTATTGTAGAGATTTATTTAAAATCTAATTTGCTTGTGTTCTTAAAAATAAAGATATGGAAGTACTCTAGTTACATCAATTTAATAATATATTTTTTTATGTTCTATATATTCTTTCTTTAAATATCCATTTAAAAATATTTTAAAATCACTATTTAAAGATACGTGAACAATTTTATTTCATTAAAGCAATTTACTTGATTTTTAAAATAAAGTTATTTAAATCAGTGACTTTTTTTTTGAAAAAATCAGTCGATTTAAATCAGCGATTTTAATCAACTAATTTAAATCACCGCAACACTGGTATTGATGTTTTAAAACTATAAATAATTATTAAAATGAAACACTGTTAATAAAATTATTCCTATACTTTTCTTGAATAACTAAAAAGTTTTTGTAACAAGGACATGTATATATTTGAAGCCCATGAAAAAAAACAAAGATAATGATTACTAGTTATATTTAACACTAATTAAGATAAAATTAGTAACTTCGCTCAGAGAAATCTCAATTTTTAGCATAAAGACATATGATTTTTTTAAAAATTATCTATTAGCTTTGTAATCAATATTAAAGAATGAAATTTTTGAGAAGCAGCCAATATAAAAATAGAACTCAATTTTATTCAAAACTGATACAAAATTTGAACTTTTTTTTTAAATTTTAAAATCTTTAACTGGATAATAAATAAAATATATGCATTTTAACAGTTTACATTATTAATAATATATTTATAACAATAAAATGTGGTTATCTCCAAAGAATATGGAGATATGTTGCACAATATTATTAACACACATTATTTCAAACAACATTTTTATTTATATGAATTAAAAAAAAATAAGAAATACAGCAGTAGAATTTTTAAGAAATACAAAATAAGCATCAGAGTACAACAACAACAACAACAGAGTACTTTTTGGGGCCCATGGCCCCCGAAGGGGGCCTAATCCCCGGTATGATAAGTTGAATACTTGACGATTTGTGGTGCTGGATTTTGTTGGTTCGAGTCTCTATGCGGAAGCAAGGGAAAGGGTGGGAGGTTCACTGGCTGACTGTCGTGCTGGATAGTGGTAATGGCGATGTGGGGAACCCCGAGTTCTTCTATCAGGAACCGTACTAGCGACGTCTGCTGGTCTGGAACATCAAGTGGCTTAGGAAGAACACGGCATGGCGTCATGAACAGGAAAGGGTGAAGTGGTATGCTTACAGGAATTGCCCTTGAATTTGTTAAGTGAATATATAATTACTATTGAATGCAAAGCAGGGGGGAGGGGTAAGTGATGATGATGCTACCTGGACATCATTTTAAAAATGGGAAAAGGATATTTTACAGAAGAATTTTTCGCGGTCTTTTGCTTTAAATGTTGGGGGTGTATTTATCAATTTGCTGGATGGCTTCATTATCTATATTTTCTATATTGTTGTAAAAATTGACTGAGATCTTTTTAATGAAGTCTTTTAAACTGGGAAATTTAATGGCTTTTCTGATGTCTTCATTGCGCATGTACCATCCAGCTTTGCAAATTTGCCTAATAATGTTATTTTCTAACACTTCTAGTTTATTGATATTTGATTTTGCCGCGGATCCCCAAATTGGACATCCGTATGTTATGATTGGCCTTAGAATCGCAGTGTAGATGAGAATTTTGTATTTTCTTTTCATATCAGAGTCTCTAGCAATTAGTGGGTAGAGTTTTCTGGTGACATTTCTGAACTTGGTTTTAATTGAGGATATGTGGCTTTGCCAGGTTAATTTGTTGTCTAGAATTATGCCTAAATATTTAGCTTGCTGAGACCAAGGAATAATTTTGTTTTTAATTTTGATAACCGGCTTATGTTTTTTATCGCCCTTAGCGAAGTAAACTGCTTCAGTTTTGCTGACATTTAATGTTATTTTCCATTTTACAAACCAATCATCTAGTTTTTGAAGGTGCTGGTTGATCGCCGCAGCTGTGTATTTGGGGTTTTTATTTCTTGCTAGGATCGTGGTGTCGTCCGCGTACATGCCAAGGAGGGTTTTATGCGTCGTAGGGATGTCGTTTACATAGATGGAGTAAAGAACGGGAGAGATTTTCCCCCCTTGAGGAATTCCTGCCTTCATCGTTTTAGACTCAGAGGAGCTATTGCCTACTCTAACGACGAATTTTCTATCATCCAGATAGGAGTTTAAAAGCTGAACTAAATTGGGCGGGGTTTTATACATGATTAGTTTATGGATCAAGCCTTGCTTCCAGACCCTGTCGAACGCTTTTTGAATATCAAGAAAGACCGCTGCGGTGCACTCACCTCTATCGAAACCGCTTGTGATATATTCGACCACCCTGAGTAGTTGATGATTCGTTGTTAGGGATTTTCGGAAGCCGAATTGTTCCGGGCATAGAATTTTATTTCCAATGAGATGTTCATTTAGTTTATCCAGGATAAAGTTTTCAGTAATTTTGCTAAGGGTGCTTAATAGTGAAATCGGTCTGTAGTTCTCTGGGATAGTGGGATCTTTCCCAGGTTTCAGTATTGGCACTACTACTGCGGTCTTCCAAGCATTCGGGAAATAGTTGAAGTTGAATATATTATTGATAATTTCTGTAAGTGCGAAAACCATAGTACAAGGGATATTTTTTATCATTTTATTAGTGATGCCATCACTACCACAAGCTTTTTTGATATTTAGTTTTTTGATAATTTTAATTACCTCAGAAGGTTGAATACTATTAATATTGTCTTTCTGATAATTATTGTTAATTGGGGGAGAGAAGTTGTTCGTTGATTCATTAACCTCCTCTTCTGTCTCACTATGTGACAGGTTATTGAGGGAGAATTGTTTTTCCAGGCTCACTGCTATGGTTTCTGCCTTGTCAGGGTCTGAAAGTGCAAGTTTAAACTCCCCTTTCAGTGCCGGAATTTTCTGAGCTTTTCTACGCATAATCTTTGCCTTAGTCCATAATGTGCCATTTTCGGGGTTTAGGGTTTCAAGTTCCTCTGTTTTGTCTTTTTGCCTGGACTCCTTCTCAAGTTTTTTAATTAATTTTTCGATTCTATTCAGTTCAGTTTTAATACTCGGGTTTCTCAGAGTTTGCCAATCTTTCTTAGTTTTATTGCGAGTTTTAATTAGATTCTTGATGTTAGGGTGGATGTAAGTAGAGGTAGATTTTTTGACAATTTTCGTGGCAAATCTATGAGCTTCCTGAAGATTTTTCTCCAAGTTACGAACTGCTTCCTCAATATCCATTTCATTGCTTATTCTATAGGGTTTGTATTCTACATGATTTCTGAGATAGTTTTGGAATTTACCCCAGTCGGTATTTGATGTAATTTTATCATGTGGGGTCGAGAATTTAAGTTTGAAAGTAAGTTTTATAGGGTTATGATCCGAATAGAGTTCAGGAAGGGAGGTGATTTCATAAGGCAAAATAAAGTCTTTAATTAAAGCTAAATCGAGGATAGTTGCTGAATTATATCCAAATCTAGTTGGGGAATCGGGGGCAAGTATTTCTATTCCTACAGCCTGTGCGAATCTGACCAGTTCCTTGCCTCTAGTGGTATTAATTGGTGAACCCCAAATTTGATGTTGTGCGTTAAAATCGCCGCAGATGATTGGATTAGGACCAAGTTGAATTAAAGTTTCTAGATCAATGGTAAAAAGCGTCGGATCAGTATAAGGGGGAATATAAATAGAGGTTATCGTGAAAGGATCTTTGTTTACTAGATTTAGGGAAATGGTCGTTGCTTCAACAAAATGAAATTTAGGGGTTGGAATATGATAATGTGGTATAGATTTTTTGATTAAAACTGCGGTTCCTCCGCCAAGGGCGTGCGGGTTGTTCTGGGGGATTCTAACGGTCCTATATATATCATAGTTGGGAATATTGAAGTTAAATTCTGGTCTCAGCTTAGTCTCCTGAATAAGGAAAATTTCAGGAGAGTGTTCTTCTACAAAATTTCTTATATCTGCACTGCGATTTCTAATGCCATTCGCGTTCCAAAAAATGATGTCCAGGTTATGAAGGGTTTTAACATTGTGATAAGAGAAGTTATTACTATTGAACGTGACTGACAGCATTTGCAACTGAGCTTAAGGCTTTAATAACATGATTGATTCTATCTTCTGTTGTTGAAAGTTGCGTAAGTTCAGAAACTGATTTAATTAGATTTGGTATAGATTTTAGAGCATCATACATCACTTTGATTCCTTGACAGAATCCATAGAATTCTTGTTCAATACATTCACCATTGCCAGTGGGGTAGGGAGTGTTATTTCTTCTTTCGTGTAATTCATCTGGTCTGGGGAGGAATTTTTGTGCCTGTTGGGAATATGAAATATTTTCCTGCCTTTTATATTGGGAAGAAATAAACTCTCTCTGGGCTCTGGGGTAGTTAACTCCCTGTCCTTTGGTCGGTTTTATTTTTGGAAAAGCAGGACAACCCCTCCATGAGGCAATGTGACCTACAACACCACAATTAATACATGTAGGGTTATCTTGTGGGGTGGTGATTGTGCATTCACTGGTCCTGTGCTCCTGGCCGCATTTTAGGCATCTAGTGGAGTAACCACAGTTAGCGCTGGAGTGATTAAATTGATTACAGTTCCAGCATTGCGTTGCGCCTGGGGGTTTTCTGTAATTTTCTACTGTTACTGTAAAGTACATAAATCTCGAGAGGTCGAAAATTTTTTCCTCTTTGCCGTTCTTTTTAAGTTCAACCATGTACATGGGCATTGTTTTTTTAGATCTAATATTTTTCATCGAACTGATCTTAATAATTTCGATTTCAGGAACGGCGATTTCGAGTTCTTTCTTAATTTCATCAGTTTCAGTGTCAGGATGTACTCCTTTTATTACAATTTTAAAAGGACGCTCACTGGGGGGCCTAACGACGTAGAAATTTATTTTATTCTCTCTGCAAAATTTTTGCATTTCACGGTGTCTCTCCGCAGTTTCGGGGTATACTTTTATGTATTCGTTAGCAAGCGAGGCTTTAACATTTCCGAATTTATCATTTAGTTTCTTTAGAGTTTCTCTATAGTTATTATTATTTTGAACCATTAAGGGTTGGATTTTAGGTGGGGCGGGAGGCACTTCCCTCTCCACTGGCAATTGTGCAAGATTCGCATACTTGTTATCTAGAGCAACATCATTTTTAAAAATATTTGGGTTCCTTAAAGGAACCGTATTTCTTTTACCAGGGTATATATACCCATCCTTATCCACTCTGATTCTACTGCTACTGTATACTGGCTCCGAAGAGGCCGTTCTCTTACGCGAGTTATTATGCGTTGCATTAACCTTAGCCTTATCATTAGAAACATCATTCAAAGCAGAATTATCAACAGCAGCAGTACCAGAAAATTCATTAACAGATTCGACATTAATACTATTATCTTTTATAATACTACTACTAGCATTCATTATATTATTACTGTCAATCACACTTTTGCTACTATTACTTCCATTATTAAACTTTTCCTCAAAATTCTTATATTTAATTTCTGAAATATTACATTTATCAATTGGGCAAATTCCAAATAATGCAATATCACTCACCAGTGCGTCGATCGCATGCCTGAATACGTCCATCAAAGAGTCCTTTGTACTGAGGAAGTGTCCATTATCTAACTGTACGTAGACATCTGCATCGCACATTATCAACGGGATAGTACCTCTGAGCCGTTTCAGTTGTTTCGTTAACTCGTTCAACTGTAGACATCTTGTGACCGGATCACTGGAGGCTGGTTCTCTGATGGTAGCTTCAGCTGCACAGAGCAACGATGTTAAATTGACACTAGTAGTAGACAGTGGGTTAGACACGGGAGCAGCCACTTCCATCTGGTTCACGTCCGGTTCTGTCATCGCTGGATCGATTGGAACGGTGACCCCGTCACCTTCTTGATGGCCGTAACTATCCAACCAAGGCTCCGTTAGAGCTGCAACGCAGAAGCCGGGAAGAAGGCGTCCTAATCCTCGCTGAAACCTCGTTCGCACAGATGGGTTCAAGCATCAGTACATAAACTGATCAGATATTTAACAATAATGAGGTATTAAAAATATTGGTAATTACAAAATTTAAGGTAACATGGCGTGTGTACAATTAGATTTTATTTTTGGCAAATAAACAAACTTAATAAAAAAAAATCATTAAAATTTCCAAAGCAGAGCCTGAGTGCCACTAACAGCATGAAATCCAGTATAAGGAATGAAATAATAAAATCATTTATGATTTAATTTGAATTTTAAATTTTTTTTATTTTATTAATGTGGAAAGAGCTTACGAGCTTCTTGTTTAGTTTTTTTAATCTTACTGTTTTCTTTTTTGTTAAGTTTTTTCTTTAGAATTGAATTATTCTGCTTTTTGCAAACGTTATTTAATAAAATATTAACAATTACCCAAACAATTTTTTTCATCAAATACATAGAGTTGTGGTTTTCACATTCCGCCATACCCCAGTATATATCATTTTCATCTAATACATCAACAGTTATTGCAGTCACCAAATATCTACGATCTTTACATTTAAGACATTCTTCTTCGTATTTTGAAGAAAATAGTTTATCAACAATAGCAAATGTAAATTGTGAAATGCAAACCACATCTGGATGTGGATATTTTAATCCTCCCCTATCTAGTTTTGAAATCCATTCGTTATGAATGTTTAAATCCAATTCTTTCTCTATTAGAAGAGTAAACTTGCATCGAATGCATTTAATTTTTTTAATAGATTGTGGGCTGTATATCCACTGATATATGTCAATAAAGGTAAGCTATCCTGTGCAGCAATGACATCTCCAGGACTAATGGAAAAAGCATTTAAAAAATTCTCTTTACTTTCATTCTCAGAGTCCTCCCAATTTTTTGTATGGAAAAAGCTCAAGGTTAACTTTCTGTAGTTGATAGACTTAAGAGCTAAAGGAAATATGGTCTGTATTCTCATTTTTATTCCCCTTTGTAGATTTGGCGGATACTAACATTGTAGTTAGTACCACCTAATATCCTATAAGAACCAAAGCGATCCTCTAAAGGATCTGTTTGAATTTTTCCAGGAAGAAAATGATCAAAATTCAGGTGGCAAGAGCAGGCATGGCCTCAGTGGTATGACTGATTGCCAAGTGTGTTTGCGTTGTAAGACACCCTGTATTTGAATCCATTTTCTCCCACCTCTTCAACCATTGTCCAAAATCAATCAAGAATTTATACTTGGGCTCGGAATCGAATTCTTTCATCAGAGGTTTCTGGAAATCATCAAGCTTATGGTCTCCTTTATACTTTGTTTTAATATTCATTACTGACCACCAACGATGAATAATTTTTATATAGTCAGCAGTATCTTTATGATGAAAAATGTTGTTTTCAGCACCCAGAAGATTCAGACCTTCAGCAACAACATTATTTATAACTTGAAATACAAGTTTAACGTTTTGCCTTACAAAGCTGGTGGGAGCCAAAGCTTTTTGGGTTAGCCCATATCCATATTTTAGCAACTTTTCACTTTCAATTTCATGTAATTTTTTTAATGCTTGAAATGAGGCAGTTTTAAAAAGTGAGAAATTATCAAAAGTAGGATAGAACATGCATGTACCATAATTTTTCTGACATAACTAATTATTTCTAACACACTTCAATATGTGAACTGTGTCGAAAATGAAAAAAAAAAAAAAAAATCCCTTTCAGAATATACAGGATTTGTGTACCGTATTTTTAGCTTAGGGGGGTTAGCAAATAGGCTGACGGCTTTTTTGTTGATGGCATTGTTGTCGGTGACAACAACAATCACCTTAAAACCAATTGTTTCAAGGCCGACAATAACTTTATTTAAAAAAGAATGAAACATCTCTGCTGGTAGAGTACTAACAGGTAAAATGTGGGCTACATCCTTATACGAGGATAAAAAACTCTGAACCATGAAAACGAATGCACTGGTAGTAGCATTAGAGCTATTATACGACATACCATACAATTTTCCCCCAACATAATCATAAGTAGGCCTTAGATGAATTTCATCTATCATAAGAGAGATGGTTTTATCTTTATCGCCTAAGAAATTGAATTTTTGAGTAATATAACCCAAAAAACTGTCATCATCTTGCTCTTGACTAGGATTAACTCCAAACTCAGAGCATACTCTTCTTAAAGTTGACTCATGAGGCAAAATGAAAACTTTAGAGTTTCGAAGAAAGCTATAACAATGAGGAGATATTGATTTTAAGAGTGAACAAAATATTAAAAATTCATAGGAATATATCCTATTTTTTTTACAACATTCAAGTTTGACAGTTGTTCAATCATAAAATCAATAAATTTGTCCTCCTCAATCTTTGAATTATGGTTTTTTATTTTGTTTAATAAGCTTATCAAAACCTCAAGAACATCTTTTATATCCTCAGAATTTTTAGTAGTACCAGAATGAGCCAACATTTTTAAAGACGATAAAATTACAAAAAATACATTAATGTTTGTCACACGTAATGGAAACTGAAATGTGTGCCCAACATTTTCAATTCAACTTTTTTGTATAGTGCAGATACATTTAAATTTTTATCAACATTAACTGAGCACAAAACATCAGGTAAATTAGTCAAATGCATAACTGATAAAAAAATCACCCTTACATATGGTTGTCCAATATCAACATCAGTTCCTTGCGAGATCACGCATTACTTCAACTCAGCTAAATTAGTAAAAGTTACCCTTTTCATATAATAATTGGCAGTTTCAATGCTGGCCTCTTGCGTTTTCCGCACTAATTTATCCTCCAATCTTTTGCGCTTTCTTGACGGTGATTCTCGAGATACTATCATAGGTGGCTGTAATGAAGGTGGATATTTATCCGATACGAACATTGGGATAGCGCCTTCTTTTAATTTGGGATACTGAAGCGGAATTCTCAGCAATGTACCAGACTTTTCATCGATGTACTCAGTCTCACGAAGAACATCCTCTTTGCGGAAATGCAGTTCGCAAACCTAGAAAAACAAAAGCAACGCAACAGTAAATAACAAGGTTTTAACAATTTAAAGAATTAAAACAAAAATGATAAGACAAAGAAAACTGCAAATTAAGCTAATTATTAACATTTTGATTCTATAAAACACTCATAAAAAGAAATCATTAAACACTGTATGTTTATCAACCAGATAAATAGTAACAATGTTCTATCAATATATTTTATTCCTAAAGATATTTAATTAAAAATCTACAAATGTTAAAACAAAGCAAAATTTTGATACTTGCATTTTGCTATCTTCATCAAAACTGTTCACTAGCGAAAAGAATGATAGCTCAGAAAAGAACTTGTGTAATTTTGACTAATAGAAGGCAACTACAATTCATAAATATACATGTATTATGATAAATAATGCCAAAGCATACGTCGAAGAGAAAGTATTAATGCTATAAAAATTGATGGTGACAAAATGTGCATACTGCACAATATGTAAGACACTTAATAGTATTATTTTCACCTTATTTATAATATGTACAACTCTACTGGTGTCCAAATATGTTAAATGTGTCTTCAAATAATTAGTTATTCACGAGGAACATATTTCAATCTTAATAACGATTTGTATAATAGAGATAAACAAGGAATTGTTAAAATAAAGTTTGAGATTTTTATCTGACTGTTATTAACCTTGAACTATCATTATAATAATCTTAAATTATAAGTTACTATGAAAAACATATTAATTTTAAAATAGTTAAAAAGTAAATAATGCCACGATAAATTACAGCATAATAATACTGTTTTAATTATCTATTATGACAGAAATCAACAATATTTCTAAACAATAATAAACAATTTCCCAATAATTTAAATAAATATTGATATCAATGTAAACTCCAGCTCACTTGAACAACTAATCATTTAAAAAAATAATATACATTTATATCCATTCATTACTCAAAAAATAAATGAATATATAGTATTAATTGAAGTTATATGAATTTATTAATTTCATATGACATTGCACTTGCTTATTATAGTTTATGAAACAACTTTTTGTATGACCTGCAGATGTATTTATTACTATTTGGTTATTTACATTTATAATTATTTGTTAAATATCCTTACTCATCATTATAAATAGTTTAATCATATAAATTAATGACCTTTATCTAACACGATGTTTATTGATTTCTAAGTTATCCACGAAGGACACTTGAAATATTGTAAAATCTAAATGTGACAGACATTCAAAGAATGTTAAAAACAATCACACAATTTAAAACAGGACTTCAAAATAAGGTTATAGTCTCCAAAAGTCGAACTATGAACGATTAACTACTAAAGAGAAATCATTTTAAACATTAACAGAAGAATTAATTTTTTAGCCAATTGCGATAATTTAATCAAAACAAAAATAAATGAAAACTAAATGCACGTTAACAACAATAAAAATGTACTTACTCTAGAGCTTGTTGTAGGCTTGAAGTTTTCTCTCATGATTCGTGTCTCCCAGATTTTGCTCAGTTTAGGGTCTTTCAGAAATTTGAAAATTGAAACTTTTTGACCGGATGCATAATTCCCTTTGCAGTCGAAAACTCCGCACTTGTACACCATACTATATCTGATTTTAAGTCATATAAAATGAATCCAAGCACACCGAACAAAAAAACGCTACAATGGCAGATACAGAATAGAATACTGCTTGGCCTTCTTTGGGGTCACGTGACCACTTCTTCTGAACTGGATGAACGGCTTTCTAGATATAGGAGGCGTTGGCTGGAGTCACCGGGATGAACCTGATGGGAACAGCGACTCTGATGAGCAGATGGAAATGTCACCACCACTGGCTGCCAATCCGACACCGATCCAAGTGAGCAAGGAAATAACGGACTGGACACCGTTCTTGCGACGTGCAGTTGCCACTTATGAAAAGCCCGTGTCAGATCTCCCATACAGCCGATGTCAAAAGATCAGATATGCCAACCGGCACGCATATAAGCAAACTGTACTTGAGTAGAACATGCGGGATGATGCGCGCTTATCATTGGTCGAATTGTCCTGTCAATCATTATACAGGGGTGAAAATCCTCCGCGGATCCGCGATTTTCCGCTTTTTCGTATATTTTGTAAACTATAATTATGCAGGACTTTTTTGTGCCTTTTTCTTTTATGAAGTAAAATCTGATTTATATATTTTAGGTTTATTATATATATTTTATAAAAATTGATATTATAAAGCATCTATCCTATTAAAATTCGAACGTCAACAGACGTATGTATGTCCTTCTATCTTCTCACGAACCACTTCTATCTTCTCATGAACCACTGACATTGGAATTCTCACATTTTCATTCAAGCCATACTGTTTTAAGGTAGTAAAAAGGCTAAAATTGAAAGTTTTAATCCAACAAGAGAGGATTCAAAACATATTTAAGTTTGTGGGGACGCTTAGTGACAATATTTGTAGGAAAAAAAACAGAGGCGGGCATATGAAAAAATGTGAATTCCGAGAAACGCTGGATAATAACGCTATAAGGTAATTAAAAGGTTGGATTTAAAAATTTTAATTAAACAATATAGGATTCAAAGGATTTTTTACGTTTTGGGGAGTTAGTGACAATATTTGTAGAAAAAATAAACCGGGGGCGGGCATATGAAAATAAAGTAATAAAAAGACTAGAATTGAAAGAATGTTTACGTTTGTTGGGGGAAGTAAGTGACAATATTTGTTGAAAGAAAGTGGAGGCGGGCCATATGAAAAAATACGGATCCTGAGGCCTCACGTGATCTCTCTTCCCGGGAATATCCCATTATTCAAGATTGCCCGTGCAACGCCGGGCCATGCAGCTGGTTATTTATTAATTGCATCTATTTTAAGAAAGCGAGTAAAAAAACATTTATTTTATAATGTTAAAAATAAGTATTTGTTATTGAAAAAATTCATACATGGCTGTAAGCAAGACCATATTTGTTTCATAATTTTTTTGTGATGAGTAAATCATTCATTAATAAGTGTTTACTTATCTCTTCCTTAATGTATGTCGCTATTCAAGTAAAAATGTAGCTACTCTCGTGAATTTTCCTCTTTTTTTGTATCTTTGCTGTTTTCACCCCTGATTATAAGTTCTGAAAGAAAGGCGTGTCAGCGTTTTGCTTTCGACTCGTGAAAAGATTCATCATTTATAGGATATCCGCTCATGAGTTTGCTCTTCTATTTTAATTATAATGTTATATAGTCCAGGCAACGAAGGAAAAATAGGGGGAAAAAATGGTGTAGTTTTGAAATTTGGCACAGTTGTAGGGATTAGTGCCCTAAACAACATACTAAAAGTCCCCAACCGTGGGGGTTACGCGGGGGGGTACAGGGGGGTTTAAAGGGGGGCTTTTTCAGTTTTTCTTAAATATTTCGAAAACTATGGGTTATAGAGAAAAACTCTCAGTTACAAAAATAAACTACATTAAATTCCCTACAAGAAAAGACCTACATCTTTATTTTAGCATCAATAGTTAAGAAGATATAGGGAGTTGAAAAAGTGAGAATTTTTGAAATTCCTTATTGTAATGGTAAAATCAATAAAAAATGCCGAAGTAACAACCTTCAGAAGCACCTCATGCCTATATAATAATTTTATAAAGGTATTGTATGTTGAGATCAGTGGTGCGTCGGAGACGGGGGGGCACAACATATATTTGATGAACAGCGTATCCCTTCCTCCTCAATCCGTTTCTCTCCATAAGATCAATTCTAGTAGAGTCAAGGAAGGAAAAATAGAAAAATAAATGGTGTAGTTTTGAACTTTGCACAGTTGTAGGGAATAGTGCCCTAAACAACATATTAAAAGTCCCCGACGGTGGGGGTTACGCCGGGGGTACAGGGGGGTTTAAAGGGGGCGTTTTCAGTTTTTCTGAAATATCTCGAAAACTATGGGTTCTAGCGAAAAATACTCAATTACAAAATTAAACTACATTAAATTTCCTACAAAAACAGTCCTTCATTTTTTCTTAGGATGAATGGCTTAGAATATATAGAGAGAATTACAATAAGTGGTTGAAAAAGCTAGCTTCATTTTTAAGAAAGAAAGTTTTTATTTCAAATTGGCGGCTATCTATTATAACATTATATCTATAACATAATATTATATATATATATAATTATACATACCTACATAAAAATATACATAAACACTTTTGACACTTGTTTGTAATTAAATTTCATTCGATTCTTCTACTGCTCGATCGAGTTCGAACTCCTCTTCTAGAGGTGCACCATTAGTACAGATACCATGACAGCACATAAGCACTTACTTTTAAAATCAAATTCAAGTTGGGATGAACGCAAACAGGGGGTAGAACTTGATGTTAAAGGCTGTCCATCTAAAACAGCTATTTTCAAGTCTCTTGTAATTGAGTGAGATCTCGTGTATTTTTTCCTGCAAGAAGCATGAAGAACAATCTTTTTCTGTCCTCTGAATAGTTCGTGCTTCCCATCTTTTCTTGCAATACTTGCCTTAATCAACCCATCTATTCCTTTTTCACCTACACCACACTTATCAGTCACAACATAATCTTCACATAATGAACACTTTTCAGCCATTGCATCATACTGTGAATCTATAAATAATGTTAATATAACGCACGAGCACTAACACACACAGGAAACGTCTGTATTCGTTTGTTCTACTAAAACTGTTATTCCAGTATTCGCCCAGAGTTATACATTCTAGTAAAATCTGGAATTCCCCAACACATTTTTACAGTGAGTGATATGTTGACTAAGTGTTGAAAAACATATGTTGTGAATGTGGAAAAAATGAATGTTGCGAGCTTTTATGTTAAACTCATCATATTTATGTATATTTAGATTATATTGTCTTAATATACTCATTTGGAGCGTTTACAGAACCAAGCGACTGAGTAGAAATTATCTTGTGGAGGGGAACGGATGTGAGGGGAGGAAGTGATGACGACAGTTTATCAAATATATTTGTGCCCCCCCCCGCCCCGACACCACCACTATTCTCAACACATACAATACTACCTTTATAAAATTATTATATAGGCATGAGGTGCTTCTGATGGTTGTTACTTCGACATTTTTTATTTATTTTACCACTTCAATAAGGAATTTCAGAAATACTCACTTTTTCAACTCCCCATATATTCTAAACTATCGATGCTAAAATAAAGATGTAGGGATTTTTTGTAGGGAATTTAATGGACTTTATTTTTGTAATTGAGTATTTTTCGCTAGAACCCAGTTTTCGAGATATTTAAGAAAAACTGAAAAAGCCTCCCTTTAAACCCCCCTGTACCCTCCCGCGCAACCTCCACGGGCGGGGACTTTTAGTATGTTGTTTAGGACACTATCCCCAACAACTGTGCCAAATTTCAAAACTACACCATTTATTTTTCTATTTTCCCTTCGTTGACTCGACCAGAATTGATCGTATGGAGAGAAGCGGATTGAGGGGAGGAAGGGATCACGGCTGTTCATCAAATATATTTGTGCCCCCCCCCCCCGTCCCGACGCCACCACTATTCTCAACACATACAATACTACCTTTATAAAATTATTATATAGGCATGAGGTGCTTCTGAAGGTTGTTACTTCGGCATTTTTTATTGATTTTACCATTACAATAAGGAATTTCAAAAATTCTCACTTTTTCAACTCCCTATATCATCTTAACTATTGATGCTAAAATAAAGATGTAGGTCTTTTCTTGTAGGGAATTTAATGTAGTTTATTTTTGTAACTGAGATTTTTCTCTAGACCACATAGTTTTTGAGATATTTAAGAAAAACTGAAAAAGCCTCCCTTTAAACCCCCCTGTACCCTCCCGCGCAACCTCCACGGGCGGGGACTTTTAGTATGTTGTTTAGGACACTGTCCCCAACAACTGTGCCAAATTTCAAAACTACACCATTTTTTTTTTCTATTTGTCGATTTTTGGCCTTCGTTGACTGGACTAATATCTATGGTCACTTACTTAATATACGCTTTATTGTACATGAAATAGCATAAGTTTCCTAGCCGATAAAAGGCTTTTACACTGTGTGTGACAAATTCGAAATTTCACGATAAATTCAACTCATTTGACAATGAGCCATGGTTAAAATAAGATGAAAACAAGTTAAAATGCTTTAAAATAAAAAAGTAATTTTGAAAAAGGACAAAAAACAGGTTGAAAAGAGTAAAAAAAATTCACAGAATCACAGCAATCGAAAATGAAGCTATTCAAAAATGGTAGTGCCATCTATATGAAGAGGGGAAAGTAATTGAAGTCACAATGTAAAAATTAAAGAATTCCTTTAAACTTCATACCAATCTACCAAACTCATCACTGTTTTCGATAAATTCGAAAAAATATTCGTGTTTTTCTAAAACCGTTAGAAATGCTGAAAAATACTAAATATTTTGTTATTTATAATAGAAAATTAACTTGGTTAACTCCCCATAAAACATTAACAATAATTTTAAATTATTTTGTAGTGTATGGAACAAAGTTAGTTTTCTATTATTTTTTACACCAGTTTTATTGGATGTTTTATTTATGTTTTCATTTTTTAGTTATTTTGAATAAACTCAAGTATCTTCTTGCAAGTCACAACTTTCTTAATTGAAAAGGAAAAACAATTTTTTTTAAAAAAAATTTCGACTTTTTAACATGAAATTTAGGGTTTATTTTTATTCATTACCGCATTCGCAATATGTTTTACCTTTATTAGCATTTGTTTTATCGGTGCAAGAAATATAAATTACATGAAAATTCAGAATGTTACATATCTATTTTCTTTAAAAAGCAATTTGTAAAAAAGCTTTTCATCGTGCTAGTTCATTTAATTATTATAACATAAACACATCGCATACTTGCATTTACTAAACAACTCTTGTAAATAGTAAATGAATTTTAAATGAACAGAGAAAAAGTTTTTTACACTCAACTGTAAAAATCACATTTATGGGTTATGTAGCATTTTCTTTAACATACTACTGCCTTGCCCAATTATAAAAAAAAAACCATGTTTACACAAACATGTACACCGAGTATAGAATGTGAGGTATTAATTTTTTCCCTGCTTAATTTTCAGTTTCATTTTTAAATATGTTTATAGATATGTCTATAATATTTTATAGTGTTCAATCAAATGTTCATGGATTAAAGAATACAAGACAAACAAATAAACTTTTACATAGTTATTTATTTTCATCAATCTTAGTTACAAATAAAACTAGCAAAATGTCAGAGAAAGAAATAAAATGAACATCCATCTCTTTCAAACTTACACATTTCAAAATAAAGCAATGGAGGGCATCCTAATGTATACGTGTGGTCATGCTTACATTTCTATGTCAACTATAAACCACATTTATTATTTGTTAGGGGATGGAATAAGGCTTTGTTGCACTATTTCATAAATTCCGAAACCATGAAAAAAAAAAATAGATCTTCTAAGTTGAAAGGAACCTAAATAGTGAGATCAAATTAAAATAATTACAAAAAACTGCCTTCTGAATTTTTTAATATCATAAAACGGATAGGTATGATAGAATAATAAAAGTAATCAAAACCTAAAAAATCAAATAAATAGTTGATAATCATCATTGAAAACACAAAAACAGTAAATAAAAAACAAAGTCTTAGCTGAAAATAAAGTATTAATTTTAATAAGAATGCATTAAAGATATAGCCTTTATTTACAAACATACGAAATCTGAAAGAACAAAACTTTTAAAATAAATATTATGTATATAGACAAACCTAGTTAACGAGAATGCACTTATTGTAAATTCAAATCAACGTAAACGGTTTCATTAAGTCCCATCAAACTGTTAATAATACTATAATAGCATTCCATCCTTTTATTCAACGTTTAGATTTAAGGATGTATGAGGATTTGAGGACTTACACTTATTCTTATTATTATTGAATCAGAATTTTCAACAATAACATTCTGGAACTCAACAGGCAAGTCTTCATTTTTAATTTCCATACGCACATTTCTCGAATGCGAATCCATTTTGAGAAGATGGCGTTTGTTTCGGTTTCGATTCGTAACAGCGCTTCAAAGTAATCACGGGGAACCGGCACCTGGGTAAGCTGGGAAACCTAGTGTTCATGGCCACGGAGTACGAAGAAGTAAAACTGACCCTGTAAGATGGAAATACTCTGTCATCGGAAGAGATGATCCTGCGAACCCTGAAAGAAATCATCAACAAATGGGTGAGTGACATTACATGTTTTTGTATCTGGTCTTTAGATAATTGTAATGCTAAGGAAAATTGAAAATAAGCTAATATTTGAGGAAGCTGAACGTAAAAGAAATATTCCTAGTAGTAGTAGCACAAATAACGTCTGTAGTAATATTAGTGTTACAAGCCATGATAATGTTAATGTTATGAGTAATAATAATAACGCTCGCAAAAGAGCGGCCCTGAATGAGTCGGAATGTAGTAACAATTCGAGAATTAGATTAGATAAAGAAGGGTTTATTTACCCCAGCAGAAGAAACTCTTTTCCAAAAAGCAACTTAAATGCAGACGAGAACAGTGATATTTTGTTAAAAAATAAGTACGCAGATATTTAGCGACTACCAGTCAAGAAAGAAGCCCCCCCCCTCCCGCACCGCCAGAAATTCAACCATTAATGATCAGGAACAAAAATAAGTACAATGGAATGTTAAGAAACTAAATAACAAATTTGGCAAAGTAAATGCAGTATTGGAAAATGAATATATTAACGTCTACCCCGAGACGGCAGAAGAGTATAGAGATATGCAAAAGTTCTGCAGAGAGGAAAAGACAGAATTTTACGTCATTAGGTCATTGAGTGAAAGATCATTTAAGATAGTAATGAAAGGTTTACATCGTGACACGGATATTGAAAAAATTAAATCCGAGCTCGCTATAACTCTCCCAGAAATTGAAATATTAAAAGTAGGTCAGTTAAAGAACACAAGAACGAAGTCCCCTATGGATATTTTTATGATTGAGCTTAAGAAAAACGGTCATGAAAATAAAATTTTCGAACTCACCCATTTCATGTTTCTGAAAATAAAAATTCAGAATTACAGAAAGCCTCCTGGAGCCACACAACGCTGGAATTGAAACATGTTCAATCATTCGCGTGCAAATTGTGGTTTTCAGACGAGATGACTCAAATGTGGTGAGGACCACAGGACGAATCAATGTCCGATCACGACCCCCCATTAAAAACCCAAGTGTATAAATTGCGGAGCAACTGGTCATATTGCATCATGGAGAGGTTGCCCATTATTTCCAAAAATAAAACCAACGGAAGACCAAGGTGTAAATTACCCAAAAGCCCAAAGAGAATTCCTAGCTTCTCAATACAGGAGACAGGAAAATATATCCTACTCAATACAAACACAAAAGTTAATACCCCGGCAGGTTGAACTCAACTCGCGCCAGGAACGCGAATTTAACCCACAGACTGGTAGTCATGAAAGAGGGTATGAAAAAGAATTTTTAGTCTTCTTAGAAGGAGTTAAAGTTATGTACGATACTCTGAAAAGTATACCTAATTTAATTAAGACAATATCAGAACTCCCGATGTTAGAAAAAACTGAAGATATGGTCAATCATTTAAAAAAAGCTTTAGGCACAGTAGCAAATTCAGTCAGTAATGTTCAATAGTGCAAACCCTAAAAATAAAATCAAAATCCTTCATAGCCTGAATATAGTCTTTTGGAATGCTAACGGCGTAAGAAATCGCAGTGCAGATATCCGCAATTTTTTAGAAGAGCACTCCCCCGATATTTTTCTAATTCAGGAGACTAAGCTGAGACCGGAAATTAATTTCTGTATACCCAACTATGACGTCTACAGAACAGACAGACCACAAAGAAATAACGCTCCTACCCAGGGCGGAGGAACCGGCATTTTAATTAAAAAATCCTTACCCCACCACCATATTCCGACCCCGCAATTGCACTTTGTTGAAGCTACCGCCGTCTCACTAAATCTTACAAACAAAGAACCCTTCACTCTTACCTCAATATATATTCCCCCGGATACAGACCCAACTCTTTATACATTAGACCTGGAAACTTTAATTCAACTTGGTCCAAACCCTACCATTTGTGGCGATTTCAACGCCCAACAACAAAATTGGGGGTCACTAATAAACACAACGAGAGGAAAAGAATTAGTTAGATTCACTCAAGTTCTGGGAATGGAAATTCTTGCCCCACCATCGCCAACCAGATTCGGTTTCACCCCAGCAACCATTTTAGATCTTTCAGTAATAAAATATTTCATTCTCTCCTTCTCGATTATTTCCCTTCCAGAACTTTATTCCGACCACAACCCAGTCAAATTAACATTTCAACTAAAATTTACGACACTGCATAATAGTGTGACAACGCATACGGACTGGACCATATTCCAAAATTACCTGAAAAATCAAATTGATTATAGGCCCTTTAAAGTAAACAGCAATACGGATATTGAAATCGCAGTGGAAAAGTTTACTAAAAATCTACAAAACGCGCGCAGATTCGCGACTAAAACGATCAAAAAATCAACTGCAACATATATCCACGCGAATATTAAAGATTTGATTAAAACGCGCAACAAAACGAAAAATGCCTGGCAAACACTAAGGAACCCAATAATTAAAACGTAATTGAACAGAATTGAGAAATTAATCAAAAAGTTAGATAAGAACAGTAGACAGAAAGATCAGACCGAAGAACTTGAAGCGTTGAACACAGAAGACTGTACGCTTTGGATAAAAGCAAAGACAATGCGCAAGAAAGCGCAGAAAATCCCATCTCTACTGGGAGAAAATGGATTTGCATATTCAGACTCTATCAAGGCCGAAACTATTGTCCTAAGTCTAGAGAAACAATTCTCATTAAACGACCTATCTACCGGAGAGAGACGGAAAATGAGGTCATAAAATCTACTGAAAACTTCTCCCCCCCTCCACTCACCAATAATCAAATTGATAATCTCAAATGCATTCAGCGCTCTGAGGTAATCAAAGTCATTAAAAATTTAAATATTAAAAAAGCTTGCGAGCTTGACTGTATCACCAACAAAATGCTTAAAAATCTACCATGCACAATGATTTTCGAGTATACAGAAATCATAAACAATATCCTTAAATTTAACTATTTTCCAAAAGCGTGGAAGACCGCAGTAGTTGTACCAATTCTTAAACCCGGAAAAGAGCCCACTCAGCCAGAAAATTATCGTCCAATCTCGCTACTCAGCACACTGAGTAAACTAAATTAAAACTTCATTTTAGATAGATTAAACGAGCATCTTGCCGAAAACAAAATCCTTTGCCCGGAACAATTTGGTTTTAGGAAATCCTTAACTACAACGCATCAACTTCTTAGAGTAGTCGAGTATATTACGAGTGGATTTGAAGAAGGTGAATGCACTGGTGCAGTCTTCCATGACGTACAGAAAGCCTTTGATAGAGTCTGGATCCAAGGACTAATCCATAAACTTATCAAATACAAAACCCCACCCCATTTACTGCAGCTTCTAAAATCTTACCTCGCAGAGAGAAAATTCGCAGTTAAAATTGGTAACAGCATTTCCGAAGCCAAAATTATGAGAGCAGGTATTCCACAAGGAGGGAAATTCTAGCCGGCCCTCTACTCTCTTTATGTTAACGACATTCCAAAAACACATAAAATATGATTAGGTATGTACGCAGACGATACTGCCATTCTTGCTAAAAAATAAAAACTATAAATATACGGCAGCTGCTTTAAACCAACATCTAGCGAAACTGGACGACTGGTTCCTCAAATGGAAAATTGCACTTAACTTTAGCAAAACAGAAGCAGTGTATTTCGCCAAGGGTAGAAGAAAACACAAACCAATAGTTAAAATTAAAAACCAAACGATCACCTGGTCTCAGCAAGCCAAATATCTTGTCGTAACACTAGACGAAAAGTTAACCTGGAAAAATCATATTACAACAATAAAAACTAAATTTCGTGCAACCTCAAGAAAACTTTTTCCTCTAATAGCACGAGATTCGGAAATGAATAGGAAATATAAATTGCTTGTCAACACTGCAATCTTACGTCCGATAATTACTTACGGATGCCCCATCTGAGGGCAGCAGCTAACTCAAATATCAGAATGCTTGAAATTCTAGAAAATAATGTAATCCGTCTAATATGCATTTCTGGATGATATATGCGAAATGAAGATATAAGAAATGCAATTAAGCTAATCTCTTTAAAGGAATTTATTAAAAAAGTCTCAGCAAAATTCTATCATAATCTTGATAAAATTGATAATGAAGCCATTCAGCAACTTGAAAATTATTCCCCCGATCCGAAAAACAAAAGATCCCGGAAGATTCTATTATAATCGCAATTATAATTTTTAAAAAAAATTTGGAATAGCTATCCTTGCTACCTGTTTCAGACTCTTGCCCCCCGACCCATTCTTCCCAAAACATTTCTAAATCCTGAAGGGCAGTTCCAAATGGCATGTCAATTCCCTATCAGAGCAAGTAAAGAAAAATTATCACATCCAGAGATATGAGTTCTCTGAACAGCAGTAACTACTCTTTACAGGCACCAGTTCTTGCAGTACTCCAGCATTAGCCCCACGGGATCCAGATAGACTTCCACCTACACATCCTTTGCTTCCAACAATAGCAGCAGACTATCCAATTCCCAGAACTGAAAGTATCCAGTATCACCAATGTATCATTACCGGGGATTAGGCCCCCTTCGGGGGCCATGGGCCCCAAAAATCACTTGTTTACTGTTTACTGGATTTATTTAGTTCGCATATGAATGAAGTTTTTATTCTTCCGCCATTTGTTTGTTTACCTTTTATAAGTTTGATATGCTCGCTCGTTACACGTTGATAGCAGTTCTCAGAGTTTATTCCTTTTAAAATTACTTTTTAATTTATCATTATATGAATGCGTAGTATAAAGAAAAACCAGGATTATTTAGCTTGAAGCATTTGATATAGACAAGCAATTTTTTATATAGTAATCTTCTATTTTATAGCATAATAAGTTTCGAGTATTTCAAATGGTTTCGGAGATGATGGTAGCTTAGAAAAATGAATTGATAATAACTATGAAAATGATACGTGCGATTTACGGACAAAAAAAAGAGTTCAAATTAAACCATTTCTTTCTTTCATGAAAGTTGTCAGATTATGATATCGTTTAATTTCTTACACAAAGACATTCATAAACTATATTGAAAGTTCTTTTCAAAAATTAATCAAAATGTTATAAAAAGTACCTGTTTCTTCTCCCCCCCCCCCAATGTTTTCTAGTATTGATTTATAACTCCTATAGTTTGTATGTTTGCCATTATTTATTCAGTGTCTTGACTTTTTTCTGTTTACATTGATGATCTTCTAATTGATTCTTCTTCCTTAGAGAAGCATTTAGATAATTTGAAATAAGTTTTTGACCGGCTACGAACGTTTGGTTTGGTTTTAAATCGCGATAAATGTGTTTTTGCTGTGGAAAATTCATCACTTTTCGGCCATAAGATAGATAAATATGATATTACCCCTTTACCCAAAAAAGTTGAAGCCATTTCAAATTTCCCCCGACCAAAACAGTTCAAGATTTAAGACGAATTTTAGGCATGCTAAATTTTTTCCGTCCATTTTTACCTCAAGCAGCTCAAAAACAATTACCTTTACAAAAATGTTGGGGGAAATGTAAAAAAAACGCGACAAAACTCCACTTAATTGGGCTGAAGAATCTGGCCAGGTATTTGAAAATTGTATTAACGATCTTAAGGAAACAGCTCATCTAGCACATCCTAATTCTAACGCAGCAATAATTCTAATGACGGATGCATCCAACAGAGCTATTGGTGGCTGTATACAGCAACGCCAATGCAATTCCTGGAAACCATTAGGTTTTTTCTCCCGAAAACTCAGCACGGCAGAACAAAAGTACAGCGCATATGACCGGGAATTGCTAGCTATTTTTGCACCCATAAAATATCTTCGCTATTTGCTAGAAGGAACTAAATTTACTATTTTAACTGATCACAAGCTAATCACTTATGCTTTTTCAAAAAAATTGAGAAACTGTCCCCACGTCAAATAAATCATCTGAATTTCATTGCTCAGTTTACTGTGGATATTAAACATAATAGTGGAAAGAACAACGTGGTAGCCGATGCTCTTTCTCGCATCGAAAATATTTCCACTTACTCACTGGCTTACGAATATATTGCTCGTAATCAACAAGATGAGGAGCTTGATGTTTTACTTAAACAGCCTACAAGCCGACTTTGCAAAAATTTCAAGTTCCAAATACGAATGTCATTCTATATTGTGATATTTCCACGCAGGTCATCCGTCACTACATTCTAAAAACGCATAGATATCAAGTGTTTCGTAACTTACATAAACTTGCTCACCCTGTTTGTGCGGACCACAATTAGGCTCACATGCAGCCGTTTCGTTTGGCCTAGGATGAAGCTAGACATTGTTAATTTTACAAGATCTTGCATTGCTTGCCAGATATCGAAAATCGTTCGCCATGTGCACTCACCTCTGGTGGAGTTCAAAGTGCCAAACCAGCGATTTGTCCATATCAGTATTTATATTATAGGTCCTATTCCTTCCTCGCTCTGATTCACCTATTGCCTTACAGGCATTGACAGATTCTCCAGGTGGCCTGAGGCTATGTCACTGGCTGACATTCGAGCAGAAACAGTTGCTCAAGCCCTATATAATGGTTGGATATCCCGATTCGGAGTTCCTCAGCGGATCTCCACAGACAGAGGTTCACAATTTACGAGTTATGTGTTTCATTCTCTGACGAAAACCTTCGGAATACGTTTCGCACATAGTCAATTTTTCGTCCAACAGGCACCACAGGCTACAGACAATGGTTTCATAAAGAAATTAAAAACCCACATTCAGCAGTTGCGAGCAACTCCAACATCTAATCATTCTGCAGAAGCTACTTTTGTATACAGAAATCTCAGTGTGTATTCCCATGTCTTTCTGCGTGTGGACGCTGTTCAACCTTCCTTGCAGCAAGCAACCTTATACAGGATTTTATAAAGTTCTGTCACGAACGAATAAAAATTTCATCATTCTCAAGGATAACAAAAAAGTGACTTTGACTATTGACAGACTTAAACCAGTTCATCTTTTGTTGGACAGTGTTAATTCTTCTGAAAGTAAACTTGACTCTCCTAGAGTCAACACATCATCTCCCACTCCTTCAACAAAGGAGCCTGAAAAATCATCTATACCTTTGCCTGAAAAATCAGCTATACTTAGACGTATTGGTCGGCGAGTTCATTTCCCAGCAAGTATCAGATTTTGTGTTTTAAAAATTGAAGATCCAATCATTTTTTCCTAGGAAGGGTAATGGTGTGGCGGCACTAGCGGCAAGCTTCTCATTTATTATTGAAATGTATCTTTTGTATCTGGCAACATTGTTTTCATTCCGAATTGTATCCGCGTGATGCGATGTTGTTCGTATAAGCAATGTAAATAAGTAGTGCAAATTATGTAACTTAAATATATATAATTTAAAGCATCTTTTTATTGCATCCACACTTCCAGCACCCTATCTAAACGCTCAAGTACAGTGTTTCTACTCAGGAGTTAAGTTAACGCTCGCAGCGTCCCCAAGTGGCCTAAATAGAACTAATTATTGTTTACATTGTCATGACATCGATATCTCGATGATATCTCTACGTTTAAATCCTTCCTCTCAATTATCTGTGCCTCTCAGCACGCCATTCGTTCACTTTTTTCACTGCTTAAATTTTTTGACATTTGCTGATCTTTTCTCCCTGTTCTGTTTTTGTATCATTTGGTTTCTTGTTGTCGTAAGCTCTGTCAGCTTGTTGTCTCAAAGCTTTTCTATTTCAAGCCCAACCACGCCTTTCGCTTCTTTCAATTGAAGCACAACATTATTCTGTCCCTTTCTCTTGAACTGTTTTTGACTCTATTGGATACTAGGAGACAAAAGCCCTGGCAGCTATAAGTCTCAAACCCTACAACAAGTTCAAGTTCAAGTTCAATGACATCGATATAGACGAAAATTAGGTATTTTTCGTTTATTATTTTCGATGACTATTACTAAATTTAACAATAGATAATTTCCTTTCATACATTGTTAATTTTACAGCCAAAACCATACAATTCTGAAATAATATTTTTTTCCCTCTCAAATTGACTTTTTCTGCAAGAGACATCAGACGACGAGTGGAAGGAAAAAGGCAGACAACCGTCAGAGTTAACGAACGACAGGCAAAGAGAGAATCGAAACGCTAACTCAACTTTTTTAACCACGAACATTCAAAGTATCGAAAGAAGATCGTTAGAAAATACAACTTTGGTATCATCCAAGGGTTAAAATTAAAACTTAGCATTAGGGAACTTAAGAGAAACACAAAAAAAATTCAACTTTGGCGCCCGCAACTCCGTTAAAGGTTTGCAATGAAAAAATTTACGTATAGCATAGTTAGGAAGAAATTGTAAGAAAATAGAATGCCCAAATCCTAACGCTATTACGAAATAAATGTATAAATATTACCAGTTTTAAAGTTATATAAAATTTTATATAAAATTTCTAAAAATTTGTATTTCAAAGTTACCAGTTTTTAATTAAAATAAATTTTTATATAAAAAATACAAAAGTTATGTATTTGAGAAATTCATGTGGTTATAGTAACAGTGCGTTGTCTGTCAGGCGATGTACGAGTACTCTCATAGTTGTGCTCCTATCGAGACGAAAATGGAATTTCTCGGGTAGTTCTCAATCTGAAATCTACATTTCATGAGGCAGCTATTCCTATCCCATTGGTTTCGAGGTAGATTTTCATTGGTTCCAATAGGTCTCATGTCAGTTGAATTTTGCGCCTTCTAATGTTTATTCTTTTGACTGTTATTCACGTAATGTTTTTTTTTTGTTGTTGTTTGCCTAATTTCGGGCTCTGAAATTTGTTGTAAACAATGAATTTAGCGAATTCTGACTTTTAACTGAATGATTTAAAAAGTAAATTTATTTTTATGAAACTTAATTATCCTGATACCAAAATACATGTATTTCTACATTAATCCAGTTTTTTAGTCTTCCTTCTGGACGGATTTGATGATTTGGACCGAATAAAAAATATCTTTGCTTTATTTAACAGTAAGGAACTAATGATATTAGAAATTATACAAGAAACTAGTTAGATTGTAATTGTTTAAACCATTTCTGTCATAAACAAAAAGGCAGATTTTCTATTTGCAATCAAACCTTATTTTAATTCAAAATAAAATGAAGTATTTATTTTTTGATGGATTAACATTAAAATTCTATGTACCCGTAAAATATCTGCTGTTTTATAGCATTATCAAACAATAATAATAATATTCACACACAAGAGAAGATTTACTACAATTTGTTACTTTATGAATTCATGAGTTAATAATCGTTACAATAGTGTTAAAACTAAGCAATTTTCTTGGCTTTGCCAACAAGTTTTTAGTATATTTTTTATTAAGATTCTTTTTGTGTACTTTAACAAGCAGCAGATTGGAGGTTTACAATTAAAATATGAGTGGAAGGTGACTCAGAATGAAATGTTGCTAGAAAGTAAAATACCTTTTATGTTAATAAGTTATATTGACTTTAAAAAAGGTTATATCATTAAGTTGAAACTATTTCGAAGTTTCTTTTCCTGATTCCTGCTTTCCTAAACCATTTTTCTTTCAAACAAAAGCTTCTTATTTGATATAGATTTTTATAAATAAAGCAATCATCTCTTATTTTTTCATGTAAATATGTGACTTTATTTTCTGATTCTCAATTAAAGTTCACTTTTAGTTAACATCATAATGAAGCTTTGATAATTATTTGTCGGAAAAAAATATTTCCAAAGCATTCACTGTACTCCGCTGTTCAAAAATTAACTAACAAAATGAAAAAAAAAACTATCAGAGGACAAAGTCAAGATAAAAAATTGAATTAAAATGTAAAAAAAATCCTGCAGTTGGACGTTATCAAGGATCACCCCCTGCAGTGATTCTAAAATCCAAAATTATTATATTTTTATGTAGAGGAACCGACTCGAGTTGGTACCTTTGTGGATCGAAATATAAAAGATTGATAGAATAGGAAATAACTCCCATCAAATGCATCAATATTCCTTTAGAACAAAAAGCAGAAATACGAAAAGAGAAATAAAACTTACTTTAAAAATTTGTGTGCGTGTGTTTCTATTGTTAGTCTTCGGCTTGGTTCGATTATTTCTGATTGGTTGAATGGTAATTTTCAAGTTTACCAAACGAAGTGGGGAAAAAAAAAAATTAACCAATCAAGTATTTTAACACAATTACAATATAATTTAACTTCATTTATAATTATGAATAAGATTTTAAGAATCCTATCCATATCACAATGTTTTTCTACAACTGTTTAATGGTTCACATATATGCTGCATTGATGAATTAAGTGTATAAAATATAAATATAAACTGCATAGATTGTATCAT
>BGPR01010719.1:2209-51365 GCA_013235015.1 Araneus ventricosus
TTCTCACTAGTTTAAAAAATGCAGTATTAACTATTATATGACAAGTATAATAAAGGATATAGTCACTACAATATGGTCAATATAAAATACTATATGGTTAATATATTTTGGTTCATAAGCATATATAATAAATTAGACTGCAAAATGAATTTCTTGCTTTGTGTACCGATACAAATTATACCTTACATTTCAGCTCGTGATACAATATTCTAAATCCATTATAAAAATTAATTCACAAAGTATATTAAACTGATTATCGGGAAACTTACAGAAACAGCTTAGTTTATAATACGGAAACAAAGTCTTGCAATTTCAGCAAAATTAAGTTCAGTGACAAGCAACTTTTCACACAAATTTATATAGGGTTCATACATAGAACAGCACACATTTCAAAATACAAAAAAAAAAAACATAAATTAGACACATTTTAGATAATTATGGCGAATAGTTAAGTAAACATTTTTATGCTACTTTGCCCACATCAACCATCTATATGCACATTGCGGCCATTACCTCCCATAACTATCTCGATAAGTTTACAAAATTCTCTATAGCAAAACTTGTAGTTCAAATGCACCGCAGTTATTTGAAAAATAACAAATACGATATAATAACCTGCAAAAAGTATTACAAAATCACCCATCATCTACTGAAATATCAGAAACTTTGAATCAAAATTTGTTTTCGTACCAAATACAGTTATAAATATGTGATTTGTGATGAAAAGGGCTCGACTTAAGAACAGTGTGCGGTCCGCCAAGTTGAATTCTTTTCCCGCGCCAAATTAATTTATCGCCAAATGTGGTAACCTTCTTCATTTTGTAGGCAACCCTAAAACTTGGCCAGAATTTCTAATTTGTGCCAGAATGTCAGAAAATTCATGTTAAATTTCATACAATTTTATGCAGTATTTGCAATTTTCTGTGCTATTTCCAATTTTATTTACTATTTACATTTTTTTGTTACGGCTGTCAGTAGAATCGCTGCCATCTTGACACCATTCAAGATGGCGGATATTTGGCGACTTTTTGGATGATTGGCGCAATTTCCCAGTTTGGCGAGAAACCGCACATTGTTCTTAAGTCTTACCATGAAAAGAATACATAAAAAGCGGAAATCTCTTTCGAAGCATTTTAGTATAAATTTTAACAAGCAAAATATAAAAGAAATATTATGCAGATATTAAATTCCATGCAAGAAATGAAAGATCTGGGAGATTATGTTTAATATACATTCAAAAGAGTAAGTAAAAACAATTTTTTTCCAATTTTATGACAGATGCATCATAAAAAAAGAATCGATAGCCTGCTGAAAGGCCAGAGGAAAACGTCAGTGTTTACCGGAAGGAAGAAAGCTTTTACCGGTCATTGGTAAAAAAGAATACCAATATAATAAAAATCTGTTACATACCAGCTTTTAAAGATGCATGAATTGTCAAACAGTAGAAGGATTTCCAAAAAAACTGTCACTTAAATATTATTGAACAAACAATTTCTCAAACTTCAAAATTTATAAAATTACTGGAGATATTTAACAAGATACGCAGTAGTTGAAGTTGCTTTCGTTTTCTATTTGACGAACTTTTGTTCAATATATATTTTCGAAAAACTCTTTTCCTATTTCTTTTTATATTAATTGACCATATAGATATTAAAAACCAAATCATAAGTGTAATTCTTTAAGATAATAAATAATGTTTCGCAATGTTCGTATCTCCAAATACATATTTTTTTATGTGTTGAATAAATGTCGCTCTAGAGTGAGAACTAAACCTCTATTCATACAAAAGCATTCGAAGGTGTAACTTCGAAATTATGCGGTATAATACAAGTTTCTTATTTGTCCTGTCTATGACATAAATTACAACGATGATGGAAATACAATAAATTTTTGTAAAGTTTGAAAGCAATAATAACAAAAAAAAGAAGGACAGATGACGTGTTTCATTGAAACAAAATTGAGTTTGAGGTGGAGGGTATTGAAAGTCTCAGCCTTTATAAAATTGTTTTTTTTTTGCAGAGTTTTCTGCTTTATTTATTTTAGATATATATCTTTTGTTCGTCAGTTGGACTCAGATCACAGGTATGGACGAGTTTTCCGCTTTGTTTGTTAACATTAAATTCCTCTACTACGTATTTCCGGTGTAATGCTAAGTCAATGGATCTTGAAAGCGGAAGTCTAACATACAAGCTGATAAAGTCGGGGTTTTTTAATGGAAGTAAAGAAACCAGAAAACTCGTCCATAAATATTTTTGGCATGGCAAGTGAACTTCCGGTGTATTGCTTTATTAGCGGGGATCTTTTAATTTTCAACACTTGTTTTCGAGATGTTGAAAATTTAAAATCTTTTGCTTATATATATAATTTTTTTTTTATTTTTATGGTTTGAAGATGCAGTAAAGATAATGAACGTAATTTTTTTTCTTTATTTTGATTATGAAATTTTTCAAAATTTGTTATAGCTCTGAGCTTGCTTTTACAGAAACGGTTGTCAAAAATAATTTTTTATCGCTCTATCTGGCAATATGTAAACTAAAAGCTAGGAACTCGTTGATATATTTATTTCATTTTGAGTCCTTGTTGGATGCCAATGGGAGCGGGAAGCTTTCAGGTTCCCTTCCCATGATCGCTCCATTTCGCGATCGCATATCTGGTTGGATGCCAATGTTTTTCTTTTTACGATTCGTTACAAAAAATTAATAGATGAAACGATTTGGTATTAAAAACATGGAAAAAAGTTATTAAACAGGGCATTCCACAGCATTCTTCACAATCTGTAAGAAGCTAGAGTAAATTCATATTCACATATATGAAATAGAGACTAAGAACACCGCTTTGATTTCATTTTGGAATCCATTGGCCATTTTGAATGGGTAAAAAGGATTTAACGTCATAATGCAGCAAAGACGCGCAATTACGTTTATGGTATCCCAGATAGCAATTTTAGTTTGCAGCAAACTTCAATGCAATTCTGCAAGCTTACAGTAAATTTGACATGACAAGAGTGCAAGTGTGAAACAAGTTTGCAGTAAGTTAACGCAAGCTTCGAAGTCACCATGGGACGAACTTGCAGCAAGCTTGCATTGCAAACTCATTGCAAATTACAGCAAAAACAGAGTACGAACACAACCCGGGATAGAACTCGCGATCTACGGTTCCGAAGCAGACGCGCTAACCGTTCGGCCAGTTAAACTCTGCGAGGAGAAGATAGATTTCGCTAATACATCGTTCGATTCGATTCGTATACGATTTATTTTAAACTATTTTCTTGATTTCATTAATTTTTTGAGTTGAGAATATGATTTGAAGTCAAAGAGAGAGCGATTTTCGCTAATAACTACGTTTTGCTAGTAGAATAAATTATGAAATTAGAGTTCAAAAGTAATTACTTTAAAATGGGACAAAATGTATAAGTTATTATTTTTCAACAAACATTGACTGTTTTTTCGGTTTAATTTTGTTTATAAGTGTTAAAACTTCAACATTAAGAAAAAGGCGATATAGTTTTCTTTAAAGTGCGAGTGTTATATTTAGTAAAAAGATTAAAAATGTTTCAAATTTTTTTTAATAAAAAATTTAGTTTTTTTACAAATTATCATCGATTTATTGAATTAATAAAAAGAAGGACGGTCTAGGAGATACTATTAAAAATCGGATTTTTTTTAAACAGAGACAAAGATAATTATCTCTTTGTACTGGGTTTTTGCTATAGTTTGCAATGAGTTTGACGCGACAAGCTGGCTGCAAGCTCGTCGCGTAGTGACTTCGTCGCTTCTGCAAACTTGTTTCAAGCTTGCACTCTTGTCATGTCAAATTTGTTGCAAGTTTGCAGATTTGCAGAGCAAGATTGCTGCAAGCTAATATTGCTATCTGGGATTACTCTTTAGTCTTAAATGGTGTCAGGGATATTGCATGTTGAAAAAAAATCGAATCCCATATAGCAATTCTAGTTTGCAACCAATTTGACACGGCAAGACCGCAAGTTAACGCAAACTACGAAGTCATCACGCATCGAACTTGCAGCAAACTTGTCGAGTCAAAATCATTGCAAACTATAGCAAAAACAGAGTACGCAGACGACCGTTGGATTCGAACCCTCCACAACTCGATTCCTAACCTGTCGCCGTAGCCACTCAGCCAACTAGACCTCGATTGCCGAAGATAGATTGCGCTAATACATCGTGCATCTACACTCTTTATTTTAAACTGTCTTCTTGATTTCATTAATTTTTTAAATTTTGAGTTGAGAACATTACATTACATTTCAACATTAAGAAAAAGGAGATATATAGTTTTCTTTCAAGTGCGAGTTCTATATTTAGTAAAAAGATGGAGAATTTTTCAAAAGTAATTTTTTTTATAAAAAAAACCTATTTAGTTTTTTTCAAATTATCATTGATTTATTGAATTAGTAAAAAGAAGGACGGTCTAGGAGATGCTATTAAAAATCGAATGTTTTTTTAAAACAGAGCTAAAGATTAAAACCAGATATTTACTGTATCCAGGTCGTGGTGTGTAAGTGTACCGTGTCAACCTTACAGCAAACTTGCATTGGAAGGAGGGTGATCGATTATGCTTCGTTACTTTGCAGGAAGTTCGCTGCAAATTTGTCGCTTCAAGTTTGTCATGACAAGCTAATATCAAGAAAAATCTCACTTGATGCAAGTGTGCATGCTATCGGAGATGCCCGTCGAATATGAAATAGATCATTTATCTGATTTTTAAAGGCAAGAAACATTAAAGCTGCGAATATCCATCACCCGACATGCGAAGTGTGCGGTGACAATGCAATGTGTGTCAGTAAAATGAGAAAATGGGTGAGATTGTTCATGAAGTTCGGGAAAATGTTGACATCGAATCGCGTTATGATTGATCGACTGTAATCAATCGCGAAATCCTGGCAAACGCGTTTGGTTGTTGGACTTTTTGCCACAAAGGACAATATTTAAATACGCTTCCTACTATGAGAAGCTAAGAAAACTTCGTCGAGCGATGTAAAATAAACGGCGTGGAATGCTGTCAGGCGGCGACGTACTGCTTCATGACAGTGCAAGATCAAATGTTTCAGTCACTCAGGTTCTAATAAAATCTTTTTGCGGGGAGATGTTCGATTATCTGACGTCTAGTCCAGACCTTGTGTGTAGTGATTGCCATCTCTTCAGTTATCTGAAGACCTTCCGGAGTAGCAGGCATTGACAGACTGATAAAAATAAAGTGAAAACTACTATGAATAATTGGCTACCATCTCAGGCAGCAGAGTTCTATGAGGGTGGTTCCAAAAACTCTTTGCTCGTTACGATAAATGTTTAAACCGACAAGGAAATTATGTTGAAATATAGGTAATTGTATGTAACGTAAGAAATGCTTTTTTGAAATTAATTAACTTGTTTTTTTAATTTCAAAACGGATCTTACTTAAAAATCAACCCTCGTCTATTTTTAAGCGAATCATCATATGCTTTTTTGTTTTTTTCATAGGATGAATATTTTGAAAGCACTCAAGAATATGTTGTAAAAAATACGAAAAAACAAATTTAAAAAATTTGTATTTTCAATGATGTAAATGAATTAACTTTATATACTAGTTTTAATGACGATATAATAATTTGAATTTGATGAATGAATTTTAAGGAATTTTGCGTGATTTTCGGGTAAATTTTACAGGCTTCTTTCTTTCAAATTTAGTTTTAAAAATTATAATGCTATTATGAAATAAATGAATGAAACCTAGTTTCGCTTTTAGAGGTTTTGCGTCTACTTTTGTCTGGATTTGAAATTGAAATATTTTAAGCATTTTTTAGCAGATGTGGAACTTTTTTCTATTGTTTATGTCAACATCAAACCGAAGTATTCTATACGCCGTTTCCACTCTTAACTATCACATATTAAAAACATATGCATGCCGGTTCTTTGAGTGACAAGATGCAATTTATGAAAAATTTCAATAATCAACTTTGAACAGATGTGTCCATGACAGCTTTTTAAAATTTTTACTTATGCAGATAAGATGTAACAAGTGTTTTGTATCTGTGAAGAATTCTACCTACATATTCAAATCCTTAGAAATTTTCAATTCGCACAAATTTTTGAGACCACAGAAGGTAAGAAAAGAGTTGTATCACATTATATTCTCCGTAATAAATGCTTCGAATAACCACTTTTATTTATAACTAGCTTATATACACGGCGTTCCTCGGGGTAGAAATATTTTCAATTCTAAGTACTTATTAAACTTACTTAAGAACTTATCTTCGAACTTAATTAAACAGTTTTTCACTGTAACGTCTTTCTTTGATTTTCTTTTGCCCTCTCCCGTGTCTTTTACCCCTCGGCCAGCAGCTAAACTAACCACTGCTTTTTGTCTCCGTACGTTGAACCACTTCACAAAAGTCTGGCAACCCTTGGGCTTCCATCATCCAATTCCTATCATTGGTAGAGAGGCAACAGATATACTTCATATCGTGCTTTTCATGCCCCTACCCATTCTCTTCTTTTGGGCGTTTGTGGGCCTGACCGGAATCACCAATCCTTCTTTTTCTCCCTAGGCCCTCTCGCTTTGGTAGGAACGGGACTTGGTTAACCTTTAACGACTTTACTTACTGACAGTGGCGCAGCGAGGGTAAGTTGCGCTCGGGTCATACTATGATTTTTCCCCTACCTCCACTATCATCATAAGAAGCTTAACTTGCGTAAACGGCGCACTGGACATGGTATTTTTTGATTCCTTATCGTATTAGACTTTAAAAAGTTACACAAATATATTAACGTTTTGTGAACATGGTCACAGGCGCAGAGTAGGTAAGTGGTGCCCAGGGAATATGATTTTTTTTTATCCCAGTCGTCATTTTCTTAGCAAGCGCAAATGGCCCTCGGGGGCCTGGTCCCAGATAGCAATTTTAGTTTGCAGCAAACTTGCACTGCAAATCTGCAAGCTTGCAGCAAGGTTGACACGACAAGAGTGCAAGTGTGAAACAGGCTTGCAGAAAGTTAACGCAAGCTTCGAAGTCACCATGGGACGAACTTGCAGCAAGCTTGCCACGTCAAACTCATTGCAAACATAGCAAAAACAGAGTACGAACACAACCTCGGATTAGAACTCGCGACCTACCGCTTCCTAAGCTGACGCTCTAAACCACTCGGCTAGCTAGACTACGAGAGGATAAGATAGATTGTACTAATAGATCGTGCATACGATTTATTTTAAGGTATCCGCATACGTTCGAAAACCCATTTTTGACCGAAAATCATAATTTTTTTTAATGTCTTATCTGAAAGCCTATTGTTTTTAGTTTTCAAAACAGTTTTTATTTTACATCTATGATGATCAGAAGTCAAATTAGAGACATTTTAGTGGAACTTGACAGTTGAAAATGGAGTGGTAAATAATACGATAAAGAAGCATTTTTCATTGTTTTTACTTAAGATATTTAAATTTTATTGTTTATTTTTGTTTTATACTATTTTCTGTATACCTGATATTATTTTGAAAGATTTTAAGTGTGAATTTCTTTGTTTTCTATGACATTGTTGAAAATTTAGGTAATTTTGAATCATTGCAGTATCTTGATTCTCCGTTAATGATGTAATTTTAGAAAATAAACGTAGGAAAAATACATAAATTGTAATTATGATCAATATCAATCACTAAAAGTATCTCTAGATCAACTAATAGGCATTATAAAGTTATTTGACTGAAAAACAATATTCAAATCTATCGATGGCGGCTGAATGATAGAAAACGATAATTACACATAAGGCTCAAGAAAACGACTAAAAAAAAATTTCCAATCAGAAAATTTTAAAAAATGTGCTAAGCTGGCAAACGCTAAGGATTAGCCTACAAAACTGGGGAGTATTGAAGAAAAATTCTTTTTTCTTCTTATTGTAAATTAAAAACATAAACTTTAAACTCATTTTTCTCGAAATGTGATTTTTTTACAAAATTTTCATTTTTCAAACACGATAACTAAAATTCAACTTAAGATATCCGTTTCAAATTTCGCATGCACATTATTTATTATATTGTATAGGTAATGAACCAAAATATAAGTGAAATAATGCTCCATTAAAAAGTTATGTATCTTTTAAGGTTTGAAAAAAGGCCAAAATTTTTTAAAAATTCATGATTTCACACTAAAACTCTTATAATTTACATGTTTTTAGATACATTGCAAAACTTTTGCTTCAGGACCTAGCCAATAGTTGAAGGATTATGTATGTTAAAGGATTTATCATTCTGATCATTTCTTTTTGAGCGAGGGTGTTTGAAAAAAGGTCAAATTCAGTGCAAAAAAATCTAAGTTTTTTCAAATTTTTAAAAATATATTTAATTCATTTAATTCATTTAACTTTTTTCTATGATTTATTAAGTTTTAACATAAATGTCATATAAAAATACAAAAATATTGCTTCAAACATCATTATTTAAAAAAAGGCCTCCGAACGTAGTCGGATACCTTAAAGTCTTTTCTTGATTTCATTAATTTTTTAAATTTTGTGTTGAGAATATGATTTGAAATCAAAGAGAGAGCGATTTTCGCTAATAACTACGTTTTGCTAGTAGAATAAATTATGAAATTAGGGTTCAAAAGTAATTACTTTTAAAATGGGACAAAATGTAAGTTATTATTTTTCAACAAATATTGACTGTTTTTTAGGTTTAATTTTGTTTATAAACGTTAAAATTTCAACATTAAGGAAAAGGCGATATAGTTTTCTTTAAAGTGCGAGTTCTATATTTAATAAAAAGACGGAAAATGTTTCAATTTTTTTTTTATAAAAAAGTTAATTTTTTCACAAATTATCATTGTTTTATTGAATTAATAAAAAGGACGGTCTAGGAGATGCTATTAAAAATCGGATGTTTTTTTAAAACAGAGACAAAGATAATTATCTATCATCTTTGCAACAAGCTTGTTTTGCAAACTCATAGCAAGCCTGCATTGCAAGGAGGGGTGGCGCTAGTTGTCACGGCGAACTTATGGCAAAATCGTTTTGCGAGCGAGGGTGGCGATTTTGCATTGTTCGTTTGCCACAGTTTCGCTTCAAGCTTGACGCGTTAAATTTGCCATGACAAGGTAATATCAAGTAAAAATCAAACTTGCTGCAAACGTACGTGCTATCTGGGGTATTATTTTTACTCCCCCAAATCATATTTTGCTTTAAAAATTGGTATAAATGCAGTAATGTTCTGTCTCCAATGGCGCCCCTAAAACTGGCATGTACGGTCGCTACGCCGCTGCACACTGATTAGGATAATTTAAAAATGTGTGAAATTTGAACGAAACTTCGCGGAGTAACTAAACTAACGTTATTGTATACTTGAGGGCATATTGAAAACTACGAAACAAAAACGGAAGTTAAGTGCATGCTACGAAATAACAGCGGAAGTAAGAAGTCTACCTTGGCCAAAGAAAGCAATATTTTCTTAGCTTTAACAGTGGTAAAAACACGTGATTAAAGGATTTAATTTAATGAAACAACAAATTTGATTTTAGAACAATAAGAACATTGTTACAAATTGAGTTTAATTGAATTTTGAAACGTTTATTACAGTTAGAGAAAAACATGTACAAATATTAAATTTGTATCATTAAAAAAGTAATGTTTTGCTCTTTAAGGTGGTGTAAAAATAATTTTCTTACCATAAGTATTTGAAAAGTTATTGGCGAAAAATGTCTAAAAATAGCTTAATTTTCGTTATTTAAATAAATCAATAAAAATCTAATTCGAATTTTAAAATAATTTTTACGGCGTTAGCTCTCTCTTGTGCTATTCCATCACTGTGCCGAATGTGGTCGTCGTAAGTCCAACGGTGTGGACGCGCATAAAGAACCAAAAAACGAACAAACAAACACACACACATACTTTCCTCTTTTATATATATAGATTAAACACGAACTGTCTCTATTAGCATAAAATACTCTACAATATTGGTACGATATCTTCAGAATATTGTGCGGCATTCAGAAAATCGAAGCTTGGAGATTTCGTACAATATCCACCTCTGGCATTGCAGAAATCCCTACTCAGTTATTTCATATAGTTTGGCAGACTACACTGTTATAGCTTTGCCAACCATTTTTAAATTTTTTGGTACCGGGAAATGCTATTTCGCCGTTGATTAGTTTAGCAAGTAAAAAGTGTAATTAGAAAAAAATAATTTATTGCTTTTCTTTCGTTTATGAACAAGCTACGACATATGCATAGTCATACGACACTGTAAAATTGCACTGCAAGATTAATAACCCTCTCACACAGAACGAGACGGTCCGGGGTTGTCTAGAAATTTCCCCTTAACAGATAAAAAAGCCGGTCTGAGGCGGTTGTCTTCTCCTGAGAGGAGGCGAGGTTCTAAGATCGCTTAGGAGTTTGGAGAAAGTAGACGTATTTTTATTCCATATTTTATTGTCGGTTCCACTCACTACACCTACTTCACATGTTACACCACGCACGAGACTCGACTCTGTCTGCCAGAACAGATTCTCAAAACCGAATCTAAAGGGGGTTACCATAATCTCCGCGACGCCATGGTTGGGTTTACCACAGGAGATAAGAGCGATAGGGGATCCAATTATCCTTGACAACCATAGCCCATTTTCGTACGCCTTAAGGGAAGGTTATAGCAGGGTGTGGTGGGGTAAATGACCACCCAGGATGGGAGAGCCCAATTCATGTCCCATCCTCCCCTAAAGTCCCGGTTTTAAAGGGGCTAGAAGAAAAAAGTGAACTCGGGTTTAAAGAGATACTCACTTTTGCAAAAGCTATATAGCCGTTATTATTATGTTGCTTCGCAGGTTCGCAGAGAGAGGGAGAAAGGAGGGTCAAAATCCTCGGTTCCCGGGCCAGGGGGGGGGCGCCGGTCCGGGATGAAGAAAAATACACTTTCTTATTTTCAAAAGTATTTTATTGTTATCCGTGCAGAATGAGGCCCGACATGATTGGAACTACGTTTTTACATTCATTTTCTCTGAATATAAAATTCGCACATTCTCATTATATGCATTAATCGAAATTACAGTGGGCGGATAGAAGTCAGATATTCGCAACAATACGTGAACGTGACCGGGCAATCGGAAGGAAGCCTTCCGTTCCGTTCATCGATTAGTCACCACAGTTAGGGTACGTACACACGATGCGGTTTCGACGGACTCGGCTGACAGCTGAAAACAAGTTGGTCGATTAATTGTTAAAACCAACTGAGGAAGGAAACACAAAATGGCGTATGGAAAAAAACCAGAATTTACACCTATTGCGCGATATCATATTAAATATGGCGAAAACAAGTTAAGGAATTGAAGCATTTATTAAATCATTTAGAATCGTGTTAAGTTGAATGTTTTAGTTTGTCAATAAATCCATTAATATAAGATTAAATGTACATTTAATGATGCCAGGAAACAAGGGCAATACAGTTGCAAGTTAAAAAACTGTGATTTTGTTTTTTATTGAGAGAAATGTATTAACGAAAATTCTCAAAGGTATTTCAGCATATGTTAGAAGATTTATTTATTTTGGAGAAATATAAGAACTACAGCAGATGAGTGACATCATCACTTGGGATTTTCGGTCAGGTGATGGAGGTGCCACTTGGTTTTCCGTATTTGGTCACACACCAACATTTGTGGTCTTCTCGCTTTGCACTGCAAGGCTTGTAAGCGTATTTAGCAGCATTCCGGAGACCGTTATCTTTGTCTGTAAAGAAAGAAAATCATGTATTTAATCGATGAAACATGGTAATGATTCCTTGATATGCAACCAACATGCATAGAATATTTTAGAGGATCCAGAAAGGATGATAGTTTTTTTATTGGAACAGTGGCAAACTATGACGGTCGTCGCCATCGATGATAACTGAGCATAACAACATTAATTCAGGACAAGAAATTTTGTTAGTATCAGGCCTGATAGTTGTAGTATCATTTTCTAATTTGCATTGCGTTTATGCAAGTAAAGTGTAATTCGAATCGGAATGTCAGGTTTTCTTTTCTATTGGAGAATATATTTTGATAACGTCTCATTTGGAGTTGCGGCGATACACCGGATCAACTTACTTGCAGACGAGTCCAAATCGGATCGTCGGGTTTTCGTCTTATGGGAGAACTCAATTGCAGTAACGTCCTCATTTGGAGTTACTTCGACGATACAACGGATCCTTTTACTTACCGTAGACAGAAGTCAATCGGACTCGTCGGGTTTTCTAGATTTTATGGGAGGAATATTTGATAGCGTCTCATTGGGAGTTACTTCGACGATACACCGGATCAACTTGCCTTATGCAAGACGAAGTCAATCGGACTCGTCGGGTTTTCGTTTGTTTTATGGGAGGAATATTTTGTCACCCGTCCTCATTTAGGGATTGCCGACGATACACCGGATCAACTTAGTTATGCAAGACGAAGTTCAATGGGGCTGGTCAGGTTTTCATAGATGTTTATGGGAGTAATAGTACGAATGCTTCCTCATTAGGAGTTACTTCGACGATACACCCCACCGGATCAACTTACGGCAAGATGAGACAATCCGGGCTGGTCAGATTTTCTCCCGGAAGGAAAAATTTTTGATAACTACATCATCTTCAACCATGTATTAAAATACATGCGCGGAAGTACAGTGACCAGAAAAAAAAGAAGTGGTTCTTAAATGAAATAGTAATTCAGTTACTCATTGAGGACATAAATTAGTGAGGACAGGAATTTTTGTTAGCACCAGGTGTGACAGATAGTGGAGGTGCATCATCTTCAAAGCCTTTTTGAGTTATTTGTACGGTATACCGGAATAGCCTGCGCTATGTAAGCAGAGTGTAAAGATCTAATCGGATTGACTGGTCAGGTTTTTTATTTTTATGGGAGAATATTTTGATAACGACCTCATTGTATAGAACCAACTGTACTCCACATGCAACATTGAGGATTTCCCAATGTATATACCGGATCTTGATCCTATGACTTCTCTGTGGGGGAGCAGAAGGATGTGATATGTCGACAAAATTCAAGAGGCTTGTGATACTGGAACAAATCATATTCATAAATGCGCAACCATTCAATATTCACAATCACAGAACTTTGCTGTTAATTTTGTACTTTCATTGCTGGTACGAGAGGACAATTCGAAATTATTACGTGATTTCCAACAGTTCTCCAACGGGTGAGAAAGCTTCTGAAGCCAGAGCGCCACCTTTCGGTAGCATCTGGAAGAAAGGTACGACTCACTAACAAATACCTGACCTCTAGGCCTGACCTGATCCGGAAGAATGGTGCATAACTGCCTTGGTTGCTTGCTAATCCATTTTAAAAGCAATGGAGAATATTAGCCGAAAATAACTTTAATAATGTTGGTATTTTTTTGTTCGTGAGAAGGCTTCGATGAAACAAGACATCCAATGTTTCTAGAATCTCAGAGAGACTCTGTGACTATCTCCATAGTAATTTTTCCATTTTCGTAGCATACTACTTCCTGATTCCCCTTCCCCACCGGCCTAGATCGTTAATGGAAAGATCTGCTACAAATTTCTGCAGCAGCAATTAAGAAAGATCAAACGGCAATTACATCTGTTGAGATGCGAAGTTCTAGATACTCCATGATATCTATGCTCTTTAATAGCTTACGTTCACCATTCTTGAGTTTATTTCCAAATAATATCTATGTCCAACCGAATCACAAGGTCGACTAAATCATCTTCACCTTACATTAATTACCTGACTTAGTACCTCTAGATTTTCTGTTTTTCCTCCAGATTTGTAATGAAACAGAAAGGTACGCATAGCACGCACTGCCGGAGATCGCAGAGGTTATGGATTAGATAAGATAAAAAATAAAAAAATTACATACAGGTCGCATTCCGCGACGGCATGGTATACTCGGACTGATGCATCAGCGCTACAAAATCTGAAGTATTTTTTCGGCATACTTCCAAAATAAGACGCGTTTATGTATTCAGCTTCATCGCATGAAGAAGAGAATCTATTATAGAAATATAACTATTTTCTTTAACCGATTTTATGCAAAATTTTCAAGTCTGTCGCAATGTATCCTTTGTGTAGCTTCATTGCAGGAAGTTACAAAGAACCGATCAAATAACACAATAACAAATTTACATACGGAATTTAATTGGTCTACTTCATTGTATTTCATTTATCGTGTTCAGAAACATTCGTATATATAAATAGAAAAAAAAGTCAAGCCATTCATAGATTTGATTCAAAAGTCGACACAGATCACAATTACAATGTAAAGAATGCATGTCAAATTTCATTGTGGATGGTTGGCTTTTAAGTTATATGTAAAATGGACATGTAGAAAATGTACCCGCGCTAATATTTATCGAAAACTTTATATATATTTACAGTTTTGCGGTAATGATTCTCAAAAGTGTGTTTTCTGACTCAGGTTGTCTAAAACATGGTAAAGACTGTTGATCAAAATCTCGAGATGAGATCTTTTGTCTATTAGAATACTTTCTTTTTTTTAAACTTCTTGTTAGAGTAAAGCCAACTATATAAATATTTCAAATTGCATGTGTTTTAAAAAGGAATCTCGAAATAAGTCTTTTTTGTCTATTAGAATACATTCTTTTTTTTAAACTTCTTGTTAGAAAGTAACTATATAAATATTTATTTCCAAGTTGTACGTTTTAAAAAAGGATGATAGCATTATAATATGTGTATGCAAGTGGACAGAATAAATCAAACACCCAAAAAGTTAGATATGAAATTTGGTATATGTTTTCTTATCCAAATTGTATTTCTCAGTAATTTCGAACCAAACCCGTCTACTGGTTCGATTGTCAATCAGTCCATCTATTAATCAGTAGAGGTTATGACAACTCAGAGCTATAACTTCAAGCTGAATAACACATAAATTTGATATGCATGACACATATCTACAATTTAGTTAGTCGCCAAAAGTAGCCAGATATGTGTCAAATTTTGTATTCAGTCGGTCAAAGGAAGTGTTAAATATTGTTCGAAAATCGTCTGGTGGATGTACGGTCAAAAGCAGTCCAACAAGCAGGATGATTTAGTTAACAGGCATATTCAGAAACTCGAAGCGCAGGTATCACGAAAATAACAGCACTTACTGGAAATTAACAACACAATCAGACCAGCAAATCACTAATAATAGCAGTTATAGCAAAAAAAATAGAGCAGTATCTAACAGCTGCCCAACTCGCAGCGCGAACAAGACTTCAAAGAGATTCCGAGACCTTCAAACACATGCACACTTGTTTCCACACACTCAGTATTTATACCCTTTTCCGACGGAATGTGACGTCATAGAATCATCTAGTAAATTCTCTATATCTCAGTTACTAGTAGAGATAGGACGATAATTCCTATTTTCGGAAGCCTTCATTTTTGGCGCAAAGCCGCCAAAAGATTCCCCGTTTGTCGACAAGCTCAGGAGCACTGTCTTTACTTTCCCCGACAGCTAGTAAGAACCTCTGTAAATCTCTTTCCAACTATAAGACTAATGTGGTAGGAAATCGTCATTACAGCTTTGTAACAATATATTAGAAACGCGGGATTCGAGATTCACATTGCGATGGAAAAGAGCTTGCCTAGGGGCATTGATATAATCAAACTAACTAAAATCCAAGCAATGTAATAGAAGTATAAGAGAAAGCTGAGTGAAGAGAACTCTCTCCTGTTAGTGAACTGAACGATAAGATTTCGACATAATATGTATTTGAACATTGACATATGTTAAGTGATTCAAAGCAAGTAAACTTATATCAATTGAAGTCTATGATGTATATGATCCAAATATCAATATGATTATCTGAAATTCTTGCTAAACAAGGAATGAGTATCATATGGCCACGCTAATGAAACAGGTTCTTCGGTTCAAATATGTACAGCGATGTTAGCGCGTGATTACAGACGATCAAAACTCCCCGTCGCGGAAAAAAAAAGATTTCAACGTTTTCTTACGGTATTAAAAGGGGCTTGTAAACAATGAATTCTTTCAGCATGGCAGTACAATCCTAAAGAAGAATTCTTAATTACTTAAGTGTCACATGGTCTTGGTGTAGATGATTTGTAACCCTTAACCATGATACGCCTTATTTATTTACCCGACTCATACTGCGTTGCGTGAGTGATTACAATTACATGTGCATCGGCTACTTGAGGATGTGTATCGATTACAGGGTTATTTTTGTATCAGTCAAACGTCTGCTTGAATACTTAATTTAGCTTATAAAGTTAAAAGCGATCAATTCATGCACGCGTGGAGCTCGGGCGAAAACCGTTAAGGGGTTAAAAAATACCCCGCCTGCCTTCGCGTCCAGGTCCCCTGAAGAACGATCACCCGCAACAGACTCGGATAAGCTGAGGTCCGAGTCTAACGACTCATTACCGATCCGGGCCTCAAAGGAGGTACGTCATTGAGGGTAACTCAACCACGTACCCTTATTATACCACTGAGGAAGGAAGAATCAGCATACTCATCCGGAGAATTTCTCATCTACGTACTCGTAGTGCTCACCGCGATGTGAAGTAATTCGAAGCGAGCTGAGAGGACCAGTTTCTTGAAAATTCCGGGTGTTCTCACAGAGACATCTGCCGGCTCACAGCTCGCTGCAATTGCTATGCATTACCTGAGAAAACATCATCTTTCCGCAACCTTCTACGTGATGCGTATATGAGTGATCTTGCCTTCTGTGTTTTCTTTTGTTCGGATGAGAATTTGTTTAAGGAAACGATTCTCAAGTTCCGAAGTGCAAGAGAAACCGGAGGTTTTGTCTGAACGATGGAAAAAATACACTAATTGCTGCAAGTAGTTACTTAGAGAAACCAATTAAGCAGCTTCTATGTGTATTCCATTATTTAGTAATCAAATAAGTTCTAGGAACTTTTTTGAGCGTAGTATTCTGCACTTATGATATTTGATCCCACACCTACGACGAATGCAGACTGGCAGCAGTTGAGGTTCTTATTGCCAAAACCCTGGCAGTGTATGTGGGAGATCCGTCCTTTAGGTAGCATCGCATGCGTCTGGATCCTCGGTGTAGGCACTGCATGTCCTGGTAGGCTGCATCCGCGTTGCATTTGGTAAGCATCCGAGGTATTTACGGATCCCTTTTATTTTTTGTCGAGCTGTTGGACGAACGACGCCACTGTAAAGGAAGTAGTTTTATAAGTGATTCAAATATATAGGAATGTTTTCCATCATATTACAGGGTCTCCCCTAATCGTGAGGTATTAGAGCAGAGGAGCTGCCGATTAAAGAAAGACTGATGGATTGGTGAAGGTTCATTAAATATAATTTCGTTTTAAATTCAAGCCAGTGTAGTTCATTTCATTCAACTGCAAACAATGAATTTGAAATGGTTCATTTTACAATGCAAATCTATGTTTATTGTGGCAAATGTTCAGGAAACTACTCAGAAGATTGTAATAAATAGTACAGAATATAATTCGAGAAATTTGAGCAGCGCCTATGTTACGTTGTACAATATAAACCTATCTTGCGTCAAACGCGCTTGAATTGATGTGTATAATTTGGAGGAGTTGAGTACCTGGAGTTTGGTCTTCAGAGTCAACTATCTAACAGTTCGAAAATTAAAGATCTGCTTCCAAAATGCCATCTGTAGGGATATTAACTCTTTTAACCGTCAGCGAGTTTTCCATTAGCCGGGCGCAAACGGAAAAATCATGCCAAATAATGTAAATTCCGGCAATTTCTTACAACCATTCTCTTGGCGACTTGCTTCTGATATTGCGGAATTGGCGACATTTGCGCCCGGCTAACGGCAAATCGCTTCGCATCTTGAGCGACTTAACTGTCCAATTGGCGATATTTGCTGCTCCGTACGGAAAATCACTTCCTCTTGGTGACTTGAACTTTGTTCACTAATTGGCGATATTTGCCCCGCTAACTGGAAGAATTACCCCAGTCAAACGCTGGGTATTTCACACCCTCTCTTTTGTTTACAAAAATTCTAGGAATTTCCTAAACACTTCCCCCCTGTTACTTCCTGTACATTTCACTTGGGAGCTAGAAAAAGAGGTAGAACGGCCAAAACCGGTTTAACGGGCTTTCTCACTTTCACTGAGCGTTGGGGTCAAATGGTCCGATGGAGTGTGACTAACGGTTGATTCAGATTTAACGTTATGGACTATGGAAGCGCGCTGGTGCTGGAAGAAGGATGAATAAGTAAAGGAGGAAAAAAGTACTAGTTCAACTTTCCTTTTCTTATTAAACATGCATTTTTTATCTTAAAGACAAGTTATTTTGCACGAAAAAAATGTATCTTATACTTATATTATTATTTTTCTCACAAATAGCAATAAAATAAATAAAGAGTATTCTAACAATTTGGGGTAAATGAAACCCGCGCGTGTGCTAATTTCAAAATCGGTGCATGTCTGAAGGTTAATATTTGGAAGCAGACGAAACGCCTGTCGAAGCAAAGTAGGTGATCACCAACATCCTGTGAAATTTCCAACCCCTCCTCACTTCGTTAAGATGAGTGGATTGGTTGAACACGAGGCGCTTGTTTTCATTCATTAGAACTGCTCACGCTGAAGGAAGGGAGGAACAATATAAATTATTTCTTGTACAAATCCCCATAATAGCATCAGCTCAACAGTAAACCTCTTTTTTTCACCCCTTAAAATAGGCAGTCATTTGTTGTTTCTAAGAAGATGAGTTTTTCTCATTATTACTTTTGGAAAGAGCGTTTAAAATATTTTGATCACCAGGCTTCAGGCTGATGGAGGGTTAATTTTTACTAAACTAGACTTAAACACATTTTAAGAGGTTTGATAGATTTCTTTTATATATAATCAGGTGCAGATACAATCAGTTATTTCTTCTAAAGCGTGTGGAAGCATTTCTTTTTAAACAATTCATTCAAAAAAGTAAAAAATGTACTTAGTATCCTGGGAAGTCCCAGCATAACTGCTGGTGGAAGGCAAACAAGCAGCTGAAATGAAAATAAAGCATTTTATTTTCAGAAATCATTGATTTTCTCCGAAAGCTAGAAAATATTCAATTTCACAGTGGAAACTTTTTCTGAATTTCAAGAATTAAATTATCCAGATTTTCTAACAGACCCATATCTTTCTCATTGGTTGACTCTAACGGTCGGGTTTCTTTTCTAAAATTTCTTTAAAATAGCAATATATTTCTTATAGTCTTCTATTTCATATGCGTAATTCATATCTCATACTTCATTAAATAATTAAAATTGTAAAAAAGGAGAATAAATTTAAATACAGCAGGCAATTTAAATACATTTTGTAAATATTTAATATTTCTGTGCAGTTATTTAGATTAATCTATAGAGTTCATTCAAAGAATATTAAATTGTATATGAAGTTTAATACAAGAGAAAATTAAAAATATATATCTGCATTAAAAAAGGAATTTACAATTGTATTTTTTTAAAGCAAGAATTTCGTCAAAAATTGGATATCTTTCAAATCAGTCTAATCTTTATTGGAACACACTACTATTTACATTCAGGCAATTTTCCTTCACCCTTTTGGAATAGATTTTGACTATAAACAGAATGTTCGATTAATTTTGCAGTAAACTCAGAGAGTTGCGGCATAACAAAAGAAATAGAAAAAATAGAAAGAGAAAGTAAAGCAGAGAGGAATAAGAGGAACAAAGTTGAAATTAAACATGATTACACAAACAAAAGATTTAGTCTGGGAAAATCACAGTGAAGTTTTAGATTAAATAGTTCAATATGATAAAAGAGAAAATAATCTCAAATTTTTTGGGATTAATTTTGAAAACGTCAAGTTTCCTTTCCTAAATGCATTTGTCATGCAATTCAGAATTGTTTTTAAAAATCGCGTTTAATGAAGTATTAAGCTTTTTTTATTATTCATGTGGAGATAAGACGGTTAGGAATAGTGTTACTTCGCAGTTAGTAAAATCTTCATTCAAAAAATAAGAACTACCTGCTAGACCTGTAATAAATTAAAGAAAAGCGTTTTCTTATAATTGAAGTTATATTCAGTGGACTCCACAACGTTACGAGGATAAGTTCCTTGTAATAAGAAACCGTATTATACAGGCATACAATGGCGTAGCTGTACAACTTCTACGCCCAGGGCGAAAAACTTCAACATTCCTCCCTTTCCTTTACAAGTTACATAGGATATACATAAACCTCAAAATAAAAAATAAATAAACTCCACCTAAAATTGTTTTAATGAGGTAACGTTGTTCGTCGTTTAACACCCTCAATCTATGCAGATAGGGCGAAATCCTCGCCACTACCAGTCTCTCAATTTCAAATACGAGTCAAACCCTCGTTAACACGAAATCGCTTATCGCAAATTTCGATTAATACGAGTAAATATTAGACGAGTCGATCAAGTATGGGGAATAGTTTTTATATTCCATTTCCTTTAACACGGCTATAAACGTGAAATATCGCTTAGACGAAAGAAAATATTCTTTGAATTTCAAAATCCGTTCTTTTACAAATGTTCTCAGCTCCAGACGAGCTTGTGTAGGGGTTTATCTGTATCGGCAATTTACCGATCAAAGGCGAAAATACGAATTAATTGCATTAGTTATTTCTTGTGTACACTTATATATGTTAAGCCTAGAGCCGACTGTTCTGCTCAGATATAATTGTTCCTGGCATGTTTTGATTTGCCGTCCTTTCGAGAATGCCATTCGAGGGGGGGACTGCGCCCCCTCTACTAACGCCACTGGTCATGCATTATCGGACGATATGTCTCTAAATTGCTTCTTAATATTGACTGATAGGATCTTTGTTTTCCAGCGCGTCACCTTCACTTTTCTCATATAAACAATTTTACACGTAATACGGGACTGTTTCATCACGCTGTATGAGAACTAGTCGAATGATTTCGTCGAGTTATAAGAATACACGCTTACGTAGGCGCTGTATACGGATATCCGCACTGTATTTCAAGAGTCGAAACGTAGACCATCAAATAACTGAAATTCTTCATCAATTTGTACTAAAAGCTGAATAAGTTCACAGAGATCGGAGGAAGGAAATAATCAGGACATATTACCTTGGTTAGTTGGCTTTTAATTTTATAGACACTGCGCATGATTTTTTAAAACTTTTTGCACCCAGTTACGATGATGTTTGCAAAATTATTCAATATTATACGATAATATTATAAACATTGCACAATATCATTCTTGATGATCAGCGTTCGGATCCGTTCAGGTTTGGGGGTTCGGGGATCGGTTCGGTTGGACGTTGGCTGGTTTGGTTTGTTGTCAGATCAGCGGATGTGGTTGGGTTAGCTGGATCGTTGAACAGTGGGATCGGTTGAACGGTATTTTTTTATTTGATTTTATATATCTGTCTGTGAGCCACTAAATCCAGCAACTGTAAGGATATTTAAAAAAAGTTCAAAAATCAGTGTTGAACATTATTTTTTATTTGAATTTTATATATCTGTCTGTGTGTGAACCACTAAATCAACAACTGTAAGGATATTTAAAAAAAAAGAGTTCAAATCGGTGTTGAACATTATTTTTTTTATTTGAATTTTATATATATCTGTCTGTGTGGGATTGCACTAATCCAGAACTGTAAGGATATTTAAAAAAAGAGTTCAAAACAGTATTGAAACATTATTTTTTTTTTATTTGAATTTGCTTATATAATTTTTTTTTCTACTTCAAGTAAAAAATACAGTATTTTATTATTTTATTTATTAATTATTTTAAGACTCAAGAATCAGTTTAAAAACAGTAAAGGCACAATTTGATATAACTGAAAAATAAAAAAAAAATAAATTAAATAAATAAGAGATCAGTTCACGAGTGAAAAGATAATTTGGATACTCTTAGAAGTTTTATTCGTATGGTGCTAAATCAAAACATTTCATCAGAAAATACACTTAAGCAGAAAAGTATTTTGTCTCACAGTTCATAAGTAATGTCATATGCGGAGGTTTACAAGAAAGCTCGATTTCGGCAGCATTACCTCCTTTTTTTTTGAGGAAGAAAGAATAGATGAGCAATTCATACAAAGAGCAATCATTCGATGAACGGAAACAAATAAATCACGTTATTATTGATAATCTACTGATCTTCGGCGGACCAACTTGTTCGCTCGGAATATGGCTAACTGAATCTCGAAATACTGGAATGTATATATTGATATTCATCCTTAAACAAAGTAATTTTAAATTTCAAAATTTGATACATTTAACCTTGTTCTTAGTAGCTTTGATTCCTATATGTTCGTTGTCTGCTTTGGATATCCTTATGGAGTCGGTAACTGCACGTGCAGTGGCAGTACATACAATTGCCCCGCTGTTTCGACATCACTACTTTCTTATTCCCCTGCAAAATATGACATTTGATTTTAATTAAATGCACATGTTGCAATTTAACATTTTACGTCCAATCAGCATGGCTGATGAAAAATATGCTGGTTAAAAAGACAGATTTTAGATATTAAAATATTATTTAGCTTCTCAACGACGAAGAGAAACCGGTAACTAAATATTTGTTCAAAACAATCTAAAATGACGTTAATTGTAGTTGCAACAATGAAAAAAAGTATTGTTATAAATTATACCAAATATATTTTAACAATTTATTTAAAACAATAATTTCTAGTATAAATACTGAAACTAATTAACAGTTTCTCAGTATCTGCAAGTTGAACGATATTGTAGATTGTAATTAAAATCAATTCTCAGCGCATAATAAAGCTAAGAAATGAAGTAAATGCTTTTACCAAATATCTTTGAGTTCCTGGAACTGATATCTGCAGTAACATTGTATATACTAGTTAAAATTCGCAGATAAGGAACAGATAAGGATATAGAATAATTACTCAGATGTTAAATCTTACAGACTTAATCTGCATAACAAACTGAGTTTGTTATGTTTATATCTGCGAAGACAGAGACGTCCAATTTCTAAATTTTATCCTTAATTTCCAGAATTTGATGTAATATAATTCGACCTGTGAATATGGCCTTTATCTTTCTCTGAATCGTCCTTTAACAGGTACACAAATGAAGTGATCATTTCAAAAAATTAATAATAAAATAACTAAAATGTTGAACTAGATTTTTTAAGAAATGAGAGCACTCAAAGAGTTTTTTAGATAGGTAAGTGCCATTTCGGTGAGGGGTCGTAAATATACAGGAAATCAAAAAAATTTGTTTTACCATACTGAGAAAATATTAAATTGGAAATAAAAAGAAAAATAAAAGGCATGAATTAGTACGGAATTTTAAGCTTTTAATTTTGTTAATTGCATGTAGTGTGAAAACTGAAGAAGGTTTGCGATATCTCAAGCAAAAACTTAAAAAGAAACAGAAATCCACGTCTGCTCTCGCTGATCAGAGCCATTGCGTATGGAATTTTCTGCTGTAATCAAATTTAGAAAAGCGAACGCCCGTGTTACCTATTTGAAAAAAAATTTTGAGATGCATGATCCAATTACTAAAAATTTCATTTTAAAATATAGAAATCTGTAGCTTTAAAGAAAAAATATATCCCTTTTTCTTAATGTTGAAATTTAACGTTTATAAACAAATTAAACTTAAAAACACAGTATAATGTTTGTTGTAAAATAATTACTTACATTTTGTCCCCATTTCAAAAGTACTACTTTTGACGCCTAATTTCATAATTTTTCTGCTAGCAAAACGTAGCTTATAGTTTCGAGTATCCGCCTCTTTGATTCAAATCATATTCTAACCCAAAATCTAAAAATAATTAAATCAAGAAAGCAGTTTAAAATAACTCGTATCAAGCGACTATAACAATCTTATCTTCTCCTTCCGGAGTCCACAACGGCCGAGTTTGTACCTATTTTCTATATTTTACAATGGTTTGACGCGACATAACTTGCTGCAAGTTCGTCGCGTGGTACTTCAGGATTTCTGCAAGCTGTTCGTTGCACTTGTCATGTCAAATTTGTTGCAAGTCACCAAGTTGTCAGAGCAAGATTGCTGCACACTGCTGTTCTGCAGCCAAAATTGCTGATCTGGGATTACTAGTCTTAAATGGCTGTCAGGTATTGGCTATGTGAAAAAACGAATCCCATATAGCAATGTGTTGCATGACATTTCATCGGTGCAATCTTGCAACCAATTTGAAGATGGAAAGATCGCAGTTAACTAAACTACGATAGTCATCCAGCGTCGGACTTTGAGTCAATCATTGCAAACTATAGCAAAAAGAGAGTACGCAGATCAACCCTTGGATTACGAACCCTACCCGACAACCTTCGCTTCCTTAACCTGTGCCGTAGCCAAGGCCTGCAAAACAAAAGAGGGTTATGCAAGTTCTAAATTGCTGAGCCTTGCCACAAATTTCTGTAATTAAAATAATTATTTATAGCATTTAGTATTTATCATTACGCAACTTGAATATAAAGACTAGAAGAATACATGAAATGATAAATTAAGTATTTTTATAAATTTTTATATTTTAATCACATTAAACGCAATAAAAATATAGCAAAATAATTGCTTTTATAACTTATTAAAAAACTTTGTAGCAAATACTTACAAGGATAGAATTACATATATGTGATTTTTGTTTCACTTCATACGGTTTTTATGGCAAATTGTTTATAATATCATCATAATTCAGTTTTTTTGCGTAATTGGCATTCTATAGATAACAGGCTAAGGAGGAATCGTTCTTGACTATGCTAGGATGCTTAAGTAATTTTTTATAATTTTCAATCTTGAAAAAAGATCTTTCTGCAGATACGACGGTAATTGGTAGGCAAGATTATTTTTAAAATCAGTAGCAAAATTTGATGCAATTCAATCTAAATTATTTTAAATAAATATGTAATATGTGTAATATTGTTAATCCGAAGGAAAACTGATGAAATTTTTGATTCATTGAATAAATCAAGCAATCAATATCATCTCGAAAAGATCGGATTTAAAGTCTTTGCAACATTTAAGAAGATCGTCTCAACGTCGGTTATTTATCTGATTTATATATATATACTACATATAAACCCACCAGCATCTCATGTTCGTGACAAATTTCAAATCTTTTCTCAAAAGAAATAATAGCGTATCGATTATTACTAGAAAATACTGAATTCAGAAATATTCTTAGCCAGAAATCATTGATCGTTTCCCTTCATAAGAAAATTGCTTTTGATTTTCGTCCATTTCTTTGTTTTTAAATTCTGGTGTCACTTTCAATTCTTCCCTTTATTTCCTTTACAGTTATCAAAGGAGATATAAATCCGGCTTAGTGATAATTTTCAAAAAAATTTGAATTTCCTTTTAAATGTAATTTACGAGTACCGATATCTATATTGGAATTTTGAAAGATCTTGCTTACTATCTTTACTTCGTGCAGTATTTCATACCAAATGACCAAACTTAACAAAATTTAAACGGGTAAAGTTTGTTCCTATTGACTGGATTTCGTTTTCATGCCACTGGTTTGTTCACAGGCATTTCAAAGCTAAAGAAATTGTAGTGTGGTACCTCACCGATTTCACACTTTCGAGACGACATTCCCACCTTGTTTCTGATAGTGGTTTGGGGTAAGTCTTTCTGTGCTCTTTTTAAAACATCAGCGTATCACAGAACTTGTAAATATATTATATATGCTTTAGTAAGTTCCACAAATGTATTTGCTTGCTAGAAAGATGATTTTAAAATGTCCCAAGAACTAGATTCAAATTATGACCTCCACTGGGCATATACTGGGCTTTGGAATTTTTTTTTGCAGGATAGATGCTTGGACGCCTTTATATATTAGCTCTGTTATCATACCCCTGTCTCGACAGTTCCCCAAATCTAATTCCTCTTCTTCTAATATATGCTTTCAATTTTTTTGCTGATAATCCTTTTCTGTCTTTTACTGCTACAAAACAAATAAATCGCTCTTATATACTCACTTCACTTTCATCTACATTAACATACCTTAAAATAACAGACAACTGGTGGCTCTCACATCTGGGTACAATCTAATAAAATTGTGAAATACTTAGCTTTCTTAACAAGGTTATTATCTCCCTTCTAGCACTTTTTTAGCCAAGGCAGAAATCAGTTCACCTTGTATTCGGTATTGAATAAAGAAGATGCGATGCTGATTCTACACCTTGATCTAAATGTTGTTTTCATGATTGGTCAAACTTTGATAATAATTCTATGAGACCTAGAAATTACAGTTATTGCGGTTTATATACAATACATCATACTTCCCTGAACATAAATTATGTTCTGATAAATGTAAATTGCGTTCACAAACTTACATTTAAATATTGTACTTTGTTTTTAATTATTAATTTTCATGTTCTTTGTCAATAGTGTTTTCCAGCTTAAAACTCTTTTCAAGTTGCAGGCTCAAATATATCTAAACATAAAAGATTTTTTTTAATTTAAACCACCACGCAATCGGCCTACCAGAAAAGAAATGCATAGATATAGAAAATATAATTTAAATAATATTTTTTTGAAGAAAATTAAAATAATTTTTAAAATTTAATATAATAATGAAACAAACTTTAATTGCTAAATTATTTAAACATTATCATGCTGAGAATAATTTATTAATATTTATTAGAGTATCTATAAGTATTTCAAAATTCTAGTTTAACTGCTTTCTGAATCGGTGATTCAAATTAAAACATTAAAATTCATAAACGACAATGAAAACATAATTTAAATTGAAAAAAAAATTTGACAGAACTAGATTTATTTGCATTATTTTTTATCATCGTTTTTCGTTAAACAGAAGAAAAAATTTTAAAAAAACGCTATTATTTCTTTTTGTTTTTTTTATCGTCACTGGTAATTTACGCCTGAGGCATTTACAACTCTTTCAAAATCTTTCTCTGTCTTTTTTTTCATAATTATGTGTTTAATATGGAATAAAGTATATTTGGTTCAAGTCGGCGGCGAAATTTTCCAACTCGGGGGGGGGGGGGGGCAACATATCTCCTACGAGGGAACTTAGTAAATTTCTCTGATTTAGCTTAAAATAGCACACAATTATTTCTATACTTAATTTAAAAGCAATTAATTTTAATCACTATTTCAAATGTAATTAATAATTATTCCGATAATGAATAATAGGACGTCCGGTCATAAAATTGTAACGGATTATCGACAGTAATAAATGAAGAATTAAGAACATAAATCTCACAACAAATGAAGCATTGATAAATAGAAACAAATTTTTTTCATATTATTCATTATTAAATCTCATAAGAAAATAAAATAATATCCGAAACAGTAGAAAATTATTATCAACTTGTTATTAAATTTATATATGCATCTATTTAATACAATGGAAAATTTAGTAAACTCATTTAAATAATTTTAATGTATCTATATCCAACTCTTAGGTTATAATTCACCTAATTTTTGACAAGAAGAAAATGTCAAAATCAAGACCTTCACCTGTCATATTCGAGTAAAATAAATTAGATTTAGTTACTACTTCAAGAAAAAAGTTAGTTGTTCTTAATTAAAACTAGATTAATAGCACCAAATTTTTTTTAATTAAAAATATTTTTTGGAAGAATCTTTCGTGTGATAATTTCTCTATGTAAATATTTTCAGTAACAGTTTATATTTTTTGCTTTTTTAAACTAAAGCTAACTGTAAGTTATTTTAAAGTAAAAAATTATAATTGGGAGAAATATTCATATTCAAAAAAAATAAGTGCGAATCTTTTTAGCATTCTACTGTTGTAAAGGTTTTTTCCACAGGTTTGACGCATGTTAAGGTTATATTAAGAAAATTTCAGTCCTGAAAACTCTCAGTGCTAAAATTAAAATTATAGAGAGAATTGAAAAATAGATTTAGTTAAATTTCAAACATGAGCTTTTAGAAGAAACTTAAAATAACTTTTAATTATGCAATCAATTGAAATAAGTCCCTTGCCCTTAAATTTTTGTCGATTGTACGACGTCAACAGTTACATTCAATGATAATATAAAATTTGATACCATTACAAAATTAGATTTTTCTTTTAATTTTGGTTATGAATTGAATTCTTAAAGTTCAATTTCTTATTTCTTCATATTTAAAAACAAATAGACTAAAATATAAAACTGAAAAATAAAAGAAACATGACCACAAACTTATTTAAATTTATACACAACCTACTGATAAGTTCCGTTTTCAGGATATTTAAATTAGTATCTTCAAAAATGCTTCGTATATTTTAAAACTTATCAAATAAATTTGATAGTTTCCCAACATAATAAAGGTTCCAAATAAGTAACATTTTATGATGAAAAATACTTAGTGTTAACAGTAGAAAAGAGCAAATTGTCGTTTTTTTTATAAAGAAAAAAATCTTTTATATGAAATGTATACACAAATACTGAAATACAAAACAAACTACGTTGCTTTTAAATTGATAACCTATTATTATATTAAATTTCCTTTTCAATGTAAAAAAGGAAAAGTTGTTTAATGAATAACTATAAGAAAAGAGACAAAATAGCATACCTGAAATTTGTCTGCAAGAATGAGATACAGAATATTCTATTTTGCTGTACATTTTGATACTTTAATTACGCTCTATCTAACTTTTGATATGAAAATTAAGCTCTGAGGGAAGACTCAGCAACTTGCCGTCGTTTTTCACATAATCCAATAGTTCAGATTCACTACTGTGGTTAAACTCTGAATAGGTGTAACAAATTTACCTACGATGTATTCATAGATGCTGAAAAATCACACTTTAACAAGAAAAGCGAAAACCTATGTGCTTCATCACCGTAGCATTCCTGCTGGACACAAGGGAACAGATGTATGAATCAGGCTTTACGCTTGCGATTTGTCGCGAAAAGCAATAAGGCATTCGTGCTTTAAAGCCATAAACGAGACAAATACATTGAAGACATAGAAGATCGGTCCCCCGCTTGCTCCCCTGCAGAGTATCGCGTCTGCGACAAACTTTCCGCGACTGGAAAAAAAATACTTAGCAGACGCGACCGCTAATGACTGGTTTGTGCTTTTGCGGCACAAATCGAAGTATGCCAAAGATAAACAACCCTTCACAGGTGTCCTTTTTAAAGCGCCCTGTGAAAACTATCTGGTTTGTGCCGTGGAGACAGATGTGGATCCTAAACTGGCCCCTAAACCTGAAAGTAATTGTCTCTGGAACAAGGAATGCTATCACCTGCAATTTATCTTCAAATGACAGACGATCCACTTTGGGTGCCTACTCGCCCGCACCGAAAAAAAAGAGTGACCATATGTTGCCTGGAGCAATATGCTGTGCCTCACTTTTACCTTTTGCTCTGCTCAGAATCGGAAACACGTGGACCTCCGGGTAGCAAAGGGGCTGTTGGATGCTAGTCACTAGATCCACCAATCACTTTAACGGATCTTTCAAGCAAATTTTCAAGACCAGAAAAAAAAGAATTGCAACATATATTTCTTTTTTAGAAAATTATTAATATTTTATGTTTTTTTACATAAAAAGGATTGGTTAAAAAAATTTTTGAAACAAAGGATAAAAAAAAATTTAATAATTTTGCAAAATCCGTCAACAGCGCGGGGCCTAGTGCAGTCGCACCGTTCGCCTCCCACTCGGGCGGCCTGGCCGTAGCCCTCAATAACTAGACCTCGATTGCCGAAGATAGATTGCGCTAATACATCACGTGCATCTACCCACTTTATTTTAAACTGTCTTCTTGATATCATTAATTTTTTAAATTTTGAGTTGAGAATATTATTTGAAGTCAAAGAATGGCGATTTTCATAATAGTACGTTCTGCTAATTGGAATAAATTATGAAAATAGGGTTCAAATGTAATTACTTTTAAAATATGGGACACAAAATAAGTTATTATTTTTCAGCAGACATTGACTTTTTTTTTTTATGTTTAATTTTTGTTTATGAATGTTAAAATTTCAACAATAAGAAAGAGATATAGTTTTCTTTAAAGTGCGAGTTCTATATTTAGTAAAAAAAAAGATGGAGAATTTTCAATTTTTTTTATAAAAGACCTACTCAGGTTTTTACAAATTATCATTGATTTATTGAATTAATAAAAAGAAGGGCAGTCTAGGAGATGCTATTGTCTCGACAATAAACCTCATCAAATATAAACACAAGATATTCAATAATAATCATGTGTATACTCACAGTTTATGAGTCGTAAGTTTGATGCTGAAAATTGGTCATTCTAAAAGAATAATTCGCAATGTTGAAACATAAACCAATAATCCAATTCAATGAAAAGAGGCTCTTCTGTAATAAACACTAAGGAATTTAATTAGATAAAATATTTACATAGTTAAGATACAGGAGTTTTTCTGCTGGGTTAACGATAGCACTATACGTGCAACGCTCCAACAACATTTCAGCTTTAAAAGTAAAGTTCAATTTCACACCAGAGTTCTTGTAAGGTTGAGTTGTTTTTCGTAGTAGTGGAAGTGCTTTTCGTGACAGCTATTAAAGTCAGATGTTTTTTTTTTAAAAACAAGGCTAAAAGATTAAAACCAGATTACTGTATCCAGGTCGTAGTGTGTAAGTGTACCATTAACTTTACAGCAATCTTGCATTGCAAGGAGGGCCGTCGGTATGCTTCGTTACTTTGCAGGAAGTTCGCTGCAAATTTGTCGCTCAGTTTGTCATGACAAGCTAATATCAAGAAAAAATCTCACTTGCTGCCAGCAAGTGTGCATGCTATCTAAGGATGCCGTCGATATGAAATACGGTATTTATCTGATTTTTTAACAGCAGGGAACATTAAAACTGCGGATATCCATCACCCGACATGTGAATTGTGCGGTGACAGTAGTAATGTGTCAGTAAATTGAAAATGCGAGATTATTCAAGAAGTTCGGGAAAATGTTGACATCAGATCGCGTTATGATTAACCGACTGTAATCAATCGCGAAATCTGGCAAATGTGTTTGGTTATTGGACTTTTTTGTCGCAAGGGCAATATTTAAACACGCTTCCTGCTATGAGAAACTAAGAAAACTTTGTCAAGCGATGTAGAATAAACGGCGTGGAATGCTGTCAGGCGGCGACGTACTGCTTCATGACGATTGCAAGACCGAATGTTTCAGTCACTCAGATTCTAATAAATCTTTTTTTGCGGGGAGATGTTCGATTATCTGACGTCTGGTAGACCTTATATCTAGTGGAGAGTTACCATTTCTTCATTTATCTGAAGATCTCCCGGGTGGCAGGCATTGACAGATTGATAAAAAATAAAGTGAAAACTACTATGAATAATTGGCTATCATCTCAGACATGAGAGTTCTATGTGGGAGGTTCCAAAACTCTTTTGTTCGTTACGATAATGTTAAACCGACAAGGAAATGATGTTGAAATATAAGAGAATTGTATGTAAAATAAGAAAATAAATGCTTTTTTTGAAATTTTTAAAACTTGTTTTGTTTTTATTTCAAAAACGAATCTTACTTAAAATCAACTCTCGTATATTTTAAGCTAATCGTCATAATAACTCCTGTTTTTTTTATTCATAGGATGAATGTTGCAGAAAGCACTCAGGAATATGTTGTAAAAAAATACGAAAAAAGCAAATTTCAAAATTGTATTTTTTCAATGACGTAAATAATTAACTTTACTTATGCTAGTTTTAATGACACGATATAATAATTTGAATTTTATGAATAAATTTTAAGGAATTTTTGCGGGTTTTCGGGCACATTTACAGGCTTTTTCTTTCAAATTTGTTTTAAAATTATAATGCTATTATATGAAATAAATGAATGAAACCCTAGTTTCGCTTTTAGAGTTTGCGTCCACTTTTGTCTGGATTTGGTGAAATATTTAAAAAAATTTTTTAGCAGATGTAGAACTTTCTATTGTTTATGTCAACATCAAACCGAAGTATTCTATACGCCGTTTCCCTCTTAACTATCACATATATTAAAAACATACGCATACCGGTTCTTTGACTGACAAGATGCAATTTATGAAAAATTTCAATAATCAGCTTTGAACAGATGCGTCCATGAGCAGCTTTTAAAATTTTACTTATGCAGATAGATGTAACAAGTGTTTTGTATCTGTGAAGAATTCTAGCTACTAATTCAAATCCTTAGAAATTTTTCAATTCACTGAAATTTTTGAGACCACAGAAGGTGAAAGAGTTGTATCATTATATTCTCGTAATAAATACTTCGAATAACCATTTTTTTATTTATAACTAGCTTATATAAACGGCGTTCCTCGGGGTTAGAAATATTTTCAATTCTAAGTGCTTATTAAACTTACTTAAGTACTTATCTTTTGTGAGACAATTAAACAGTTTTTTTCACTGTAACATCTTTCTTTGATTTTCTTTTGCCCTCTCCCGGTGTCTTTGACCCCTCGGCCAGAAGCCCCTAAACTAACCACTGCTTTTTTGTCTCGTACGTTGAACCACTTCCTATTAAGTCTGGCAACCCTTGAGCTTCCATCATCAATTCTATCATTGGTAGAGGCAACAGATTATACTTCATATCGTGCTGTACCCCTACCCATTCTCTTCTTTTGGGCGTTTGTGGGCCTGACTGGAATCACCAACCTTCTTTTTTCTCCCTAGAGGCCCTCTCTCTTTGGTAGGAACGGGACTTGGTTAACCTTTAACGACTTTACTTACTGACAGTGGCGTAGCGAGGGTAAGTTGCGCTCAGGTCATACTATGATTTTCTCTACCTCCACTATCATCATAAGAGCTTAACTTGCGTAAACGGCGCACTGGACATGGTATTTTTGATTCCTTTCATCAGTAGACTTTAAAAGTTACACAAACATATTAACGTTTTGTGAACATGGTCACAGGCGCAGAGTAGGTAAGTGGTGCAGGGGAATATGATTTTTTTTTTATCCCAGTCGTCATTTTTCTTAGCAAGCGCAAAATGGCCGGCCCTCTGGGGCCTGGTCCCGAATAGCAATTTTGGTTGCAACAAGCTTCCACACTGCAAATCTGCAAGCTTACAGCGAGCCAAGAGATACCAAGTGTGGAAACAGGCTTGCAGAGAAGTTAACCGCAAGCTTCGAAGTCACCACGCGAACCGAACTTGCTGCAAGCTTGCCGTCAACTCATTGCAAACATAGCAAAAAGCAAGTACAGACACAACCTCGGATTACAGAACTCGCGACCTTCCTTCCTAAACCGCGACGCTCTAATTCACTCGGCTGGCTAGACTACGAGAGGGATAAAGATGGATTGTACTAATAGATCGTGCATACGATTTATTTTAAAGTCTTTTTCTTGATTTCATTAATTTTTTTAAATTTTTTGTGTTGAGAATATGGTTGAAATCAAAGAGGCGATTTTCTAATAACTACGTTTTGCTAGTAGAATAAATTATGAAGTGGGGTTCAAAAGTAATTACTTTAAAATGGGACAAAATGTAGAGATTGTATTTTTCAACAAACAAATGACTGTTTTTTCAATTTTGTTTATAAACGTTAAAAAATTTCAACGCATTAAGAGCGATATAGTTTTCTTCTTTAAAATTCGCGAGTTCTATATTTAGTAAAAGATGGAAAATGTTTCAATTTTTTTTATAAAAAAGATTGATTTTACAAGTATGGATGCGGTTTCGACGGACTCGGCTGACAGCTGAAAACAAGTTGGTCGCGTTCACACGGGGAGACTAGCTAATCGGCGATTGTTTTCAGGCACTGCATATTCGGTTTCGCGGCCATATTCAGCGCTGATGTGGCTCAGAATGGATGCTTTATTTCAAAGGTTCCAACGGATGAAAAATGCATAACGAATAAAAATTTCACAGCTTATAAATATATTATAGAACTTACTCATAAAATTCTCAACTGAATTCAAGATAACATTAGTTTATAATTCATGTTTTCCGCTGTTTCGTGATATTTTCATCAATAATAGCATATCCTATGAATATTCTGATTCTCCTAATAAATAATAGGTATGTAACAGAGACAGATTAATTGTCTGGAGTTGTCATTCGCATAGGGCGAAACCCTGTCGTAAAATAACACATGTGAACGCCGTCACTGGTTAATATGGAAGCAGGCGTCGCTTTGGCCGAAAAACAGGAGCGTTTCCATTGGTGAACCAAGGTATGCTTGGGCAGAGAACCGGTTACACAACTTTGTCCCGCCGGTGTGAACAGCACCATTAAAGAACACAGGCTCATGTGTCGTCTCACAGCTGCAGCTTTCGCCGCAACCGCTCCATGTGTACGTACTCTTATAATTAGCCCCGGGCCCTGATCGACTCTAGGGGGTCCTGTTGCTTGGATGTACACTTGTACGGAACCTCGCTTCAAGATATACTCAAGCACACTCAAAGAATAATGTGCATCATTTTTCAAAAACAACGCACCAGTAAAAATACATCTTTATTCATAATTTTCTTTTCTTTTAATTTAAGTAATGCAACTCGTAAAATTATTGATAGCAATTAGAAATATTCAGAAAGGTAAAAATAACTTTCCGTGGTTGCAAGATTAAACAAGAAATTTTGGTTTCCATTCCGTGCATTGGGTGCGAATCGCATTCATTTAATAATTTATTTTAACCCAAATTTGTAAAAATTATGAAACGTCATTTTACAAAAAATTCTTGTTAAGTACTTAAAAGGTGAATCGTGTACATTGAAAAATTCTGGAACATGAATATTGCATTGTCTTTGATTAAAAGTACGTCAAAATATGATCATTATACATGGCAGCATAGGTAATTTCGACCAGTGTTTGATGTTTTGTTTACATGAAAGTCGGATATAGATGTTCCAATCCAAGATGACTCATACTCTAGTGATTTCAGTACCACAGTAAATGTGATATTCACATTGAATCTCTTTTATAAATGGACTAGCTGTTACCCGCGACTTCGTGCGCGAAGAATTTGAATTGCTATTTTTTTTAAATTCACGAATGTAAATGTTTCGTTATACATAGAAAGGGGAAATCAAAAGTTCTGACGGTTGATAATACATAATTGGACGACTAATTTAAGTCTCCGTTATTGTAAATTACATCATTGTACTCAATGGTATCATCTGCTCTTTGGAATATATCATCCACCATGCTATATGTCATCTGCTTCTACTGTTTAAAAGAATACATAAGACAAAATATACCTTCCTATTCTAAAAACTCTGACAACCATATCATATACGTCAATGGACGATCATGATTTGTTTATTTTGGATTCATAGACCGTTTTCCGGTAACCTTCCGATTTAAGCAATCGCCAAATCTATTTGGCAACTGTATCAAGCGCCAAGCTCGAATTAGTTCTTTCTTTAGTAAACAAAACGTTGAATTCCGTGTTCTTTGGGTTTGTGTAATCCTTTCTATTTAAATCGGTTAGAAACAGCTCTTAAAGCATTAAAATTCGAAACGGAACTATTGTAATTAGCTAAATCGTTTGGTTACAAATTTAACCGCCAAAAAAATTTTGGATGTCGATGAAAAGAGCGATAAAGAATAATTTTGGCAACCTTTCCACTAAATTTGGCTCTTATTTTAAGTAAATATTGAACGATATTTTCATTTAGTTATACTTAACTTTAGTTTTTAAATTTTAATCTAAAAACTCTTGGAACTATATTATATCTACCATTAGATTTCTGTCCCGGCGTTTATTTTTCAGTTATTATTCCAGAGATTATTTCTTTTCTCAGCAAGATCACGTGATGCATGACTTTAAAAATAAGTTATTCCACATGCTTGCGCTTTTCTGAAGGATCACGTGACATTTCATTTTGTTTACGCATTCCTTAAGGATCACGTGGCAGTTGATTGAAAAATAAAGTAATAATCTTCATCGCAAATCGCTTGTTAATTATTTAATTGTTATCTGTAGCCAAAAATAATGAATTTAACATGATGTCACCTACCCAATCTCCGTTCCTGGGTTCCAAGCTACAACTCTGCCAATTTTCATCCAAATCGGTTTGGTAGTTTTGCCGTGAATGCGTAACAAACAGACAGACACACTTTCGCATTTATTATATTATATGGATATTTTTAAAAATAAGCAAAATTTTCAGAAATAAAGGTGAATTAGTTCAAAGTCTAACCGTTGCCTAGCAACGGAGTAGCTATAAATCTTCGTTATTTCAAAATCGTCTGCACGCATTTTAAAATTTTAGAACTTTTAAAAATTAATAACAATCGAAGGGAAAATGTCAGAGAAATAAAATTGGTATCATTGAAAAGGTAAAAATTTGAACTTTAAGATGGTATAAAAATATTTTCTGTCGGACAGTTTGCTCCGAAGTTACGGCGGAAAAACGGTTTCGGTTATTTTCTAATTAACTGACTGTTTAATTAACTTTTGGACTTAGAAAAGTTCATAAGTGTCTTCCCCTTGTCTTAAATGATAAGTGTACAAAATTTGGTTGAAAACCGTCCATTGGTTTAGGAGGAGATGTGGAACATAGCCACATACATACCCACACACATACCCACAATGACTTTTATTTATATTAAGATTAAATTATTAAAAACCAACTCAGGAAGGAAACACAAAATGGCGTATGAAAAAACCGTTACACTATTGCCGCGATATCATATTAAATATGGCGAAAACAAGTTAAGGAATTGAAGCATTTATTAAATCCATTTTAGAATCGTGCATTAGTTGGATGTTTTAGTTTGGCTCAACAAATCCATTAATGAATTAAATGTACGTTTAATGATGCCAGGGAAACAAAGGACAATTACAGTTGCAAGTTAAAAAACTGTGATTTTGTTTTCATTGAGAGAAATGTATTAAACGAAAATTCTCAAAGATATTTCAACATGTGTTAGGAAAATTTATTTATTTTGGAGAAATATAAGAACTACAGCAGATGAGTGACATCATCGCAGGATTTTCGGTCAGGTGATGGAGGTGCCACTTGGTTTCCGTATTTGGTCACACACCAACATTCCTTGGTCTTCTCGCTGCACTGCAAAGGCTTGTAGTAACCATTGTTGTAGCATTCCGGGAGACCGTTATCTTTGTCTGTAAAGAAGAAAATCATGTATTTAGTGAATGAAACATGGTAATGATTCCTTGAATCATGTAACAAAACATGCATAGAATGTACAGAGGATCCAGAAAAGGGATGATAGTTTTTTTATTGGAACAGTAAGCAAACTATGACAGTCCGTCACTCATCGATGAGTAACTGACCTCACTCGCAGATGAGTCAGGACAAGAAATTTTGTTAGTATCAGGCCACCGATAGTTGGCAAGTATCATTTTCTAAATTTGCATTTCTTGCGTTATGCAAGTAAAGTGTAAATTCGAATCGGAATGCCAAGTTTTCTTTCTATTGGAGGAATATTTAGATAACGTCCTCATTGGGAGTTACTTCGACGATACACCGGATCAACTTACATATGCAAGACGAAGTCCAATCGGACTGGTCAGGATTTCTCTCGGAAGAATATTTTGATAACCGCATCATCATCTTGAACCATGTAATGAAAAACATGCTCAGACTACAGGTGTACAGGTGACCAGAAAAAACATGGTGGATTTTAACCCTGAAATTAGCACATCGGTCCCGCGAGGCCGGGGCCTGAAAGAATTTATTACAGAAAATTAACCCCTCAACGATAAACTTCCAGATTCACAGTATTTGCATTCAAGGTCATTTACATGCTGACCACAGGTATTTCAAAAATTCCCACATCTTTTATCTCAGAAAATAGACAGTCGGGCCTCCGAAACCCTATGCGCGCACTCACGTTTCTGAGTAGGATTGCTAAAGAGAACTGATAGATCGAGACAATTTATCGCTATTCGAATTACAAATATTAGATGTAAAGATGAGAAAAACTTTCAGCTAAAAATCAACTAATTAAGAATTGATTAACGAAGAAAATAAAGAACTTGTTGCTGCTGAATTAGTTAGAGATCATAAGTAGAATTTTGAAAAGGAATTAGACTGTGAATGGGATATTTATGAGTCCACCGATTATTTAGAAGAAGGTTTTAAAAATGGTGTAGTAAACAAAAAAGATAAGTGGAATTAACAAATGGCCTCGAAAAACTCACAAACATATGAGAACTTTTTCACATACAACTACCAGCAAAGTTTGGCGAAGCAATAGTTGCATAATCGGTTAAAAAGTCTTGGAAATGTTTATCTATGAGACAGATGATGCATTAACACTTATATCCAGGCGAATTCAGGTAATTTTGGACGGGAAAGCCAACCTTTTCATAAATACCTTGGAATTACCATCCATCTTTTTTTAATTTAATGCGCTCCCCAGAAGAGATTTATCTGAAAATTATTTTATTAATGTTTCATATTCTGTACACTAGTGCATGAAATGTTTCATATTAAAGTAAATGTAATTTTCTAATGCGTTTTGTTAAAAAAACAGGACCCCGGGCCTACGAAACCCGACGCGCGTCCTCGAGTAAATGTAAGGAACGCGCGTCCTTGAGAGGTTAAAATGGAATAGTAATTCAGTTACTGATTGAGGACATAAATGAGTGAGGACAGGAATTTTTTGTGAGTACCAGATGTGACAGATAAGTGGAGGTGCATCATCTTCGGAGCCTTTATGAGTCATCTGTACGGTATACCGGAATAGCTTGCGCTAAGCAAGCAAAGTGTAAAGTCTAATCGGACTGGTCAGGTTTTCGTTTTATGGGAGGAATATTTTGATAACGACCTCATTGTATAGAACTAATGTACTTCACTTGCAACGGTAAGGGATTGCCCACTGTATATCCCGGATCTTGATCCGTGTGACTTCTCTCTGTAGGGAACTTGAAGGACGCGGTATATCGCCAAATTCCATGAGACTTGCGATATTGGAACAAATCATTATTCATAAATGCGCAACCATTCAATAGGAACAACCACAGAATTTTTCTGTTAATTTTGTACTTGGTTAATGACATTTTATTGCTGGTAAGAACGGACAATTCGAAATTATTATTACGTGATTTCCAACAGTTCTCCAACAGCTGAACGCTTCTGAAGCCAGAGCGCCACCTCTCGATAGCATTTTGTAGAAAGGCACGGACGCTTACTAACAAAAATACCTGACCTCCAGACTTGACCTGATCTTGCAAGAATAATTTGGATAACTGCCTTAGTTGCTTGCTAATCCATTTTAAAATCAATGAAGAATATTAATACGAAAATACTTTAATAATGCTGATATTTTTTATTTGTGAAGGCTTCGATGAAACACGACATCAATGTTTCGAATCGCAAAGAATCTGTGACTATCTGCATAGTAATTTTCCATACTCGTAGCATAATACTTCCTGATTCCCCCTCCCCCACCAGCCTAGATCGCCAATGGAAAGCTCTGCTACAAATTTCTGCAGCAATTAAGAAAGATTAAACGGCAATTACATCTGTTGAGATGCGAAGTGCTAGATACTCCATGACATCTATGCTCCTTAATAGCGAGCGTTCACCATTCTTGAGTTTATTTCAAATAATATCCATGTCCAACCGAATCACAAGGTCACTTAAATCATCTTCTGCCCATTAATTACCTGACTTTGTACCTGTAGACTTTCATTTTTCCTCCACAGTTGTAAATGAAACAGAAAGGTACACGCACGCACTACCGAGAATCGCAGAAGGTTATGGATTAGATCAGACAGAATTACATACAGGTCGCATTCTGCGACTGGCATGAGCACTCGGACTGACGCATCGCTTCAAAATCTGAAGTGTTTTTCGTATACTTCCAAAATAAGACGCGTTTTATTATAGCTCTCGGGACATTAATATAACCAAACTAACTAAACCAAGCAATGCAAAGGGAAGTATAAGAGAAAGCTGATGAAAGAACTCTCTCGCTGTTTGTGAACTGAACGTATAAGGGGAATTTCGACATAATACGTATTTGACATCATATGTTAGTGTACAAAGAAACTACTCCAGAACTTTTTATATAATTTCCAAATATCAATAAATTATACAAATTCTTGCTAAACAAGCGAAGAGTATCATATGGCCCGCTAGTCAGAAGCAGTTTCTTCTGGTTCAAATATGTACAGCGCATGTGCGTAGCACGTGATTACAGACAATCAAAACTCCCCGTCGCGGAAAAAAGATTTCGAGTTTTCTTATATTAAAAGGGGCTTGTAAACAATGAATTCTTTCAGCATGGCAGTACAATCCCTGAAGAATTCATTAATGTACTTAAGTGTCTACATGGTTTGGTGAGATGGTCTTAACCCTTTAACCACTGATACCGCTATTTGTTTCACCCGCCTGCGATTGCGTTGACGTATTGATTCAATTACATGTGCATTGAGCACTTGGGATGTTAATGGATTACAGGTTATTTTTGTATCGAGTCATAACGTCTGTGAATGACTTAATTTTAGCTTATAAGTTTAAAAATGACATAATTCTATGCACGAGTGGAGCTCGGGCAAAACAGTTAAGGGGTTAAAAGAGCTACCCCCGCCCTGCCTTCGCGTCCAGGTCCCCTGAAGAACGATCACCGCAACAACTCGGATACTGAGGTCCGAGTCCTAACGATCATTACAGATCCGGGCCCTCAAAAAGGAGGTACGTCATTGAGGGGTAACTCAACCCGTACCATTATTATGCTCACCTGGGAAGGAAGAATCAGCATACTCATCCGGAGATTTCTCATCTACGTACTCGTGGTGCTCACCGCGGTGGAAGTAATTCGGCGAGCTGAGAGGACCAGTTCATTGAAAATTCGCGGGTGTTTCACCAGGATGATCTGCCGGCTCACAGCTCCTTTCTGGTGCTAAATTACCTGAGAAAACATCACTTTCCGCAACTTCTACGACGATCGTATATGCGTGATCTTGTCCCATGTGTTTTTTTTGTTCGGATGAAGAATTTGTTTAAGGGGAAACGATTCTCAAGTTCCGAAGAAGTGCAAACGACGAAGCCACGGGAGGTGGTGGTGGTTTTTTGTCTGAACGATGGAAAAAATACATAATTGCACAGAGTAGTTACTTAGAAGGAAACACCAATTAAGCAGCTTCTATGTGTATTCATTATTTAGTAATCAAATAAGTTCCGGAACTTTTTGAGCGTAGTATTGCTTACCCAACAGATATTGATCCCAGCCTACGACGATACAGACGCAAGACGTGAGGTTCATGCCAAACCCTGGCAGTGTGATGGGAGATCCGTCCTTGTAGGTGCACATGCATGCGTCCGGATCCTCGATGTCGTAGCACTGCATGTCCTGGTAGGTGCCGTCCGCGTTGCATTTGGGAAGCATCCATTGGTATTTAGGATCCCCCTTCATTTTTTGTCGAGCTGTTGGACAATCGACGCCAGCTGTAAAAGGAAGTAGTTTTATAGAGTGATTCAAATATATGGGTAAAGTTTTCATCATATTACAGAGGTCTCCCCCTAATCCGGCAGGTATTAGAGCAGAGGACAGCCCGATTAAAGAAAGCGATGGATTAGTGAAGGTTCATTAAATATTAATTTCGTTTAAATTCAAACTAATTAATTCATTTCATTCAATGCAAACAATTTTGAAATGGTTCATTTTAATGCAAAATCTATGTTTATTGTGCAAAATGTTACGAAACTACTCAGAAGATTGTAATAAATAGTGCAGAATATAATTCGAAATTTGAGCAGCAGCTTATTGTTACGTTGTACAATATAAACCTATCTTGCGTCAAACGCGCCCAGATTGATGTGTATAAGTTTGGAGAATTGAGTACGGAGTTTGGAGGCAGAGTCTTTCGTCATCTGTCTACAGTTCGAAATTAAAGATCTGCTTCAAAATAACCCATCTGTAGGGACATTAACTCTTTTAACCCGTCAGCGGTACTTTTCCGTTAGCCGGGCGCAAGCGAAAAATCGCCAAATAATGTAGAATTCCGGCAAATTTCTTACAACCATTCTCTTGGCGACTTGGCTCGCGTTTGTTTCGCAATTGGCGACATTTGCGCCCGGCTAACGGAAAATCGCTTCGCTCTTGGCGACTTGGCTGTTCGCAATTGGCGACATTTGCGCCCGGCTACGGAAAATCGCTTCGCTCTTGGCGACTTGGCTTTTCATAATTGGCGATATTTGCGCCCGGCTAACGGAAAAGTACCCCGTCAGAAAACGCATGGGGTATTTTCGACCCCACCCTTTCTCTTTTGTTAAAAAATTCTAGGAATTTCTAAACACTTCCCCCCTGTTACTTCCTGTACATTCATAGGAGAGCTAGAAAAAGAGGTGAAGAAGGCCAAAACCGGTTTAACGGGCTTTCTCACATTTCACTGAAGGCGTTGGGGTCAAATGGGTCCGTGAGTGTGCTAACGATTCAGATTAATTTAACGTTATGACTATGGAAGCGTACGAACGTGCGCAGAGGAGAGGAAAAGAATGCAGAAAAGGAGGAAAAAAGGATATAAGTTCAACTTTCCTTTTTCTTATTAAAACACGCATTTTTATCTTAAATACAAGTTATTTGCACGAAAAAATGGTCTTATACTTTAATCATTTATTATTTTTCCACAAATAGCCAATAAAATAAAGAGTAAGTATCTAACAATTTGGGGTCAAAATGACCCTGCGCGTGTGCTAATGTTCCAAAAATGGGTGCGTGTGCTGAAGGGTTAATATTGAAGCGACGAAACGCCTGTCGAAACAAAGTATGGTGATCACCCGAACATCCCTGTGAAATTCCAACCCCCTCCACTTCGTTAAGTGTGATTGGTTGAACACCAGAGGCGCTTGTTTCATTCATTAGAACTGCTCACGCTGAAGGAAGGGAGGAACAATATAAATTATTTTCTTGTACAAATCCCCATAATAGCCATCGGCTAAGTAGAAACCTCTTTTTTTCAACCCCTTAAGAATACGAGCGGTCATTGTTGTTTCTTAAGAAAGATAAGGTTTTTCTATTATCTTTGAAAGAGCGTTTAAGTATTTTGAGGTTCCAGGTCTTCGAGGCTGATAGGAGGGTTAATTTTACTAAACTAGACTTAAAACACATTTTAAGAGGTTTGATAGATTTTTGATAATATATATTCAGGTGCGAAAATGCTTAGTTATTTCTTCTCAAAGCGTGTGGAAGCATTTCTTTTTAAACAATTCATTCAAAAAGTAAAATGTACTTACGGTATCCTGGGAAGTCCCAGCATAAAACTGCTGGTAGAAGGCAAGCAAGCAGCTGAAATGAAAATAAAGTGAATCATTTTATTTTCGAAATCATTGATTTTCTCCGAAAGCTGAAAAACATTCAATTTCTTGTAGGAAACTTTTTCTGAATTTCAAAAAATTAAATTGCAAAGATTTTCTAACAGACCCATATCTTTCTCATTAGCTTGTCTAACGGTCGGGTTTCTTTCTAAAATTTCTTCATAAATACTATGCGTAATATCATTTTCTTATGCGTTCTTCTAAAATTTCTTCATAAAAACTATGCGTAATATCATATTCTTCATATTCTTATGCGTAATTAAAACCATTGATTGAAAAAAGGAAGAATAGATTTAAATACACAGGCAATTTAAATACATTTTGTAAATATTTAATATTTCCTGTCAGTTATTTAGATTAACTCACTAGAGTGTCATTCCAAAGAATATTAAAATTGTAATGAAGTTTAATACAAGCGAATTAAAAAATATATCTTGCATAAAAAAAAGGAATTTACAATTGTATTTTAAAAGCAAGGATTTCGTCAAAAATTGGATATCTTTCCAAATCGCGTAAATGCTATTGGAACACACTATTTTATTCAGGCAAGTTTTTTCGCTTCACCCTTTTGGAATAGATTTTACTATAAACAGAATGTTCAGTTAATTTTGCAGCAAACTCAGAGAATTGCGGCATTAACAAAAGATAATAAAAAGTAAAAACAGAGAGGAATAAGAGGAACAAAAGTTGAAATTAAACATGATTACGCAAACAAGATTTAGTCTGGGAAAATCAGTGAAGTTTTAGATTAAATAGTTCAATATAGATAAAAAAGAAAAATAATCTAAATTTTTGGGAGTTAATTTGAAAACGTCAAGTTTCCTTTCCCGCAAATTACTGCATTTGTCATGTAATTCAGAATTGTTTTAAAAAATCATGATTTAATGAAGAAATATTAAGCTTTTTTAATATTCATTGGAGATAAGACGGTTAGGAATAGTCATTTACTTACTGCAGTTAGTAAAATCTTCATCTTCAAGAACTACCTGTAGACCTGTAATAAAGTTAAAGAATAACGTTTCTTAAATTAAGACGTAATTACAGTGGACTCCCGTACAACGCGAGAGATAAGTTCCTTGTAATAAGAAACCGTATTATACGGTACATGCAATGGCGTAGCTGTAACTTCTACCGCCCAGGGCGAACTTCAACATTCCTCCCTTCCTTTACAAGTTACATAGGATACATAAACCTCAAAATAAAAATAAATAAACGCCATAAAAATTGTTTTTAATGAGTAACGTTATTCGTCGTTTAACACCCTCAATCTATGCAGATAGGTTGCGAAATCGCTCGTCCACTACCAGTCTCTCAATTTCAAATACAGTCAAACCTCGTTAACACGAAATCGCTTATCGCGAAATTTCGATTAATACGAAGTAAATATTGGACGAAGTCGATCAAGTATGGGGAATAGTTTTAATTCATTCCTTTAACACGAAAACACAAAACGTGAAATATCGCTTAAGACGAAAAGAAAATATTCTTTGAATGTCAAAATCCGTTCTTTTACAAATGTTCTCAGCGTCGAGTTTGTGTTAACGGGGTTTGACTGCATCGGCAATTTACCGACAAAAGGCGAAAAATACGAATTAATTGCATTAGTTATTTCTTGTGTACACTATGATTGAGCTAGAGCCGCTGTTCTGCTCAGATATAAAATTGTTTCCTGCATGTTTGATTTTGCCGTCACTTTCGAAATGCCATTCGGGGGGGGGCCGTCCCCCTCTACCAACGCCACTGTGTGCATGCATTATCGGACGAATTTATGTCTCTAAATTATAACTTCACATATTGCTGATGAGATCTTAGTTTTTCCAGCAGTCACCTTCACTTTTCTCATATAAACAATTTTACACGTAATACGGGACTGTTCATCACGCTGTATGAGAACTAGTCGCAATGATTTCGTCGAGTTATAAGAATACACGTTATGCGGGAGCGCATTATACGGATATCCACTGTATTTCAGTCGCAACGTATGCATCAAATATACTGAAATTCTTCATCAATTTGTACTGAAAGCTGAATAAGTTCAACAGAGATCGGAGGAAGGAAATAATCAGGACATATTACCTTGGTTAGTTGGCTTTTAATTTTTATGAACACTGCGCATGATTTTTAAAACTTTTTTTGCACCCAGTTACGATGATATTGTGCAAAATTATTCAATATCTATCTATCTATATCTATCTATCTATACTTATTATAAAAGGCAATGTTTGTGTGTGTGTGTGTGTGTGTGTGTGTGTTTGTCGAAGATGTCCAAGCAAAGATCTATCTTGACTTACAATAATGAAATTTCCATTTTATAGGTAGTCGTAAGCTGGTGACTGAATGCACCTCGAAGCCGAAATTTTAAATTTTAATCAAATTTTTTTTTTAAATGTTTGTGTTGTTTGGTTGATTTTTCGCACTATTTCTCAATAGAGATGAATAACGAATAAGTTTGCGATAAAAAATATATACACCATCAGACATCCGATTTCGTTCTAATGAAGTTAGTTTGAATTTCTAACGTAATTTACTGAATTTTGAGAATTTTTTTTTAAAAATTGTCACTTTTTCTCACTATATTTTAACTGTCAATGTTTTCCCTCGCATCAACGTTCTAATAAACCTATGATTTTCCAGTTTTTTTATGGTAACAACAGGAGTATTTATCTCTCATTTAGAAGAAACAAGAACAGTTGAAATATCTTTGTCCGTTCGTTTTTAATAATTTTTTCTTAAGGGTTAAAAAAAATTCTTTTCGAATGAAGTTACTCTCCGGAACGGTGAGTTTCTCTAATGGGGTAGCGCCATCATCTGTGGAATTATTCTCTCCTCAATTTTTTAGCATGTTTTGCTAGGAATATTTGAAATCGGCTACGTTGGACATAGGGTTTAGTCATCAAGTGTAGTGCTGGAAGATTCTACTGACATGGGTGATAAGTTGGCTTTGAACTTCTAACATAATTCATGAATTATGAGAGGGAATTTTTTCGTGATGATCTAAAAGAGTTTCTTTACCATCTCTGCATGCATCTGCCATAGCTTTTCACGTAAGCTCAGGGGTGACAGAAGGGGTGCTATCTGTGACCTTGAAACGTCACGGTACTGTGGTTTACTGAGACTATGTGCATCCAGCATAACTTAGATACACCATTGCTGTATATTAAAGATTTTTCACGTTGCAATTTTTTTTTATTATTATTGTTTTACAGGAATAACGCGTACTCTGTACTGCTTTTCTACATGTCATTATCGCGGGAAAATCATGTGTATCTTTTGTTTTGATTTGTTTCAAAACTTTTTTCATGTTATTGGGCGATTTTTCTTTCACATGTTTTTGAAGTCCCCGCGATTCACGAACAGCGCCGTGCGCGGTCTGTACTTATTATAAAGGCAATGTTTGTGTGCGTGCGTGCGGTATTATTGTTTATCTGCGATGTCAGACAGATCTATCCTTTTCCCCAGCCATGAAATTTGGCACACAGGTAATGATCGTAATGGTGACTGAATGCACCTCGGAAACCGAAATTTTAAATTTTTAATCTAAGAAATTTTTTTATTTAAATGTTTTGTGTTGTTTTGGGTTGATTTTTCGCACTAATTTCTCAATGAATGGTTTCAAATAATTGTACGGCAAAAGCCAGATGAACCATCAGGAAAGAGCACGCGATTTCCGTTCTAATAAGTTAGTTTGAATTCCTAACGCAATTTACTACAGATTTTTGAATTTTTTTAAAATACCCAGTTTTGGCTTAAGATGTTACTTTTGATTTTAAGTTGTTGCATCCGACTTTCTAACACTATTATTTTCTTTTCCAGCATATAAATTAGAACAGTGGTTGTGTCAGTTTAAAACAGCAACGGTTGAAATATCTTTTCAAGTTTTTTTTAATTAATTTATTTTCTGGGCGGTTGAGAGTTATTTTCTGGAGAGTTCGGCGCGCGGCGCACTTCAAGGAACGCAGATAGCTATGGATTGGTTGAAGGGAGGTGACGTCATAACCTTGATTGAGTGACTGATTATTGGTATTTTCGGCAGTAGCAATGTATTCCCTTTGTCCGCATACTTAGCTTGCGAGTATAATAATATTCACGCTGCAATTTTTTATTATTGTGTTTATCGTGAAAAAAAAAAATAAGCGGGAAAATCAATAATGTATCTTTGTTTTGATTTTGTTTTCAAAACTTTTCTATTAATATTAATGGGCGTTTTTTTTTTTTCATTACGTATATTGTGCAAAGTACGTTCCACGCAATCTATGCTATCTGATATTACTATCTCCTACTTATTATAAAGGTAATGTTTGTGTGTTGGTTGTGCGTGTGCGTGAAATGTGCTGTTATCTCTATGATGTCCAGACGAAACCTATCACCCTACAGCCATGAAATTTTGGACACAGGTATCGTAGGTTAGACATGAATGCACCCTCGAAGAAATTTTAAAATTTTAATCTAGAATTTTTTTATTTAATGTTTTGTGTTGTTTTGCTTGATTTTTTCCACTTAATTTCATCAATAGAATGGTTACGAAATAAGCTTACGATAAAAGATAGATAACCATCGGAAAGAGCATGCGATTTCCGTTCCTAATGAAGTTAGTTTTGAATTTCTACACTAATTTACTGAAGTTGAGAATTTTCTTAAAATTGTCACTTCTCACTTATATTTTAGCCTATCAATGTTTTATTTACTCGCATCCAACGTTCTATCAAACCCATGATTTTCAGTTTTTTTGTGTAACAACAAGTATTTATCTCTCATTTAAAACAAGAACGGTTAAAAATCTTGTCCGTTCGTTTTTATAATTTTTTTCTTAGGGTTAAAAAAAATTCTTTCGTATCTTCTCCGAACGAGTGAGTTTCTCCTGGCTAGAGTAGCGCCATCTATTGAATTATTCTCTCTATCTTTTAGCATGTTTTGGTCTAGGAATAATTTAAGAAATCATTTCGTTGGACGCAAGGGTTTAGATGATATAATTAAGCACGTGCTGGAATTCTGACATGGGTGATAGTTGGCACCGAACTTCTAACGTAATTCGCTGAATTATGGGAATTTTTCGTGATGAACTAAAGGTTTCTTTACCATCTGCGTAAAATGTACCATAGCTTTTCCTTTTCTGCCAAGCTCAGAAGGGGAGCAGAAGAGGTACTGTCGTGACCTTCCAAACGTCACGGTACTGTGGTTTTGAGACTGTATTGCATCAGCATAGCAAGATACACGATTGCTGTATAATAAGATTTTCACGTTGCAATTTTTTTTTTTATTGTTTTGGAATAACGTACTCTGTACTGCTTTCTACATGTCATTATCTCTTGGGAAAATCAATGTGTATCTTTTGTTTTTGTTTATTCAAAACTTTCCATTAATGCATTGTGGACGATTTTTTTTTTTTCATGTTTTGAAGTCCTGATTTGATTCCACGGGTAACGCCGTGCGCGTTCTACTGTTATACGGGCTATTATAAGCATTGAACAATATCATTTCTATATCTGTCTGTGTGAGCCACTAGAAATCCAACAACTGTAAGGATATTTAAAAAAAAAGAGTTCAAAATCAATGTACGAACATTATTTTTTTATTTGATTACGTTAATAATTTTTTCACTTCAAATTAAAAAAAATACGGTATTTTATTATTTATTTATTAATTGTTTAAGACTCAGAATCAGTTTAAGAGAAACGAGTAAAGGACAATTTTGCGTATAACTGAAAATAAAAAGAAAAAATTAAAATTAAATTATTAAAACATAAAGAGATCAGTCTACGATGAAAACGGGTAATTTTGGATACTCTTAGAAGTTTTATCAATACTAGACACAAATCAAACATTTCATCGAAAACACTTAAGCGAAATTACTTTTTGTTCACAGTTCATAGTAATGTCATTATGCGGAGGTTTACAAGAAAGTCGACGGAGCACATTACCTCCTTTTTTTGGGGAGAAGAAAGAATAGATGAGCAATCACTCTGATAGGCAATCAAATAATAATCAAACAAGACAGAAACAAATAAGATCACGCTATTAGTGACCGCTTAGCCCAAACTTCGGCGTATTAACCTTTATTCGCCGGGAATATCATTGCAACTACGAATACCTGAATGTATGT